>BGPR01007179.1:1444-70779 GCA_013235015.1 Araneus ventricosus | reverse complement strand
TAATATATATATATATATATATATATATATATATATATATATTAAACCATTAAAACTCAAATAACGTTTTCATCATATACACCTATTAAACCATCTTTTAAAATTAAATATAATAAACTATATAACTAAATATTATTCACACAATGAAATACAGAAAGCTAATAATATTAAAAACTATTACTATGAAAAAGCCAATCCAGATATGGAATTCCAACAAACAAATGCCAATCGACCTAAGGAATCGCTTATGTTACATTATTTCGAAACTTATGGACGCCAACCTTCTGTGATGGCCAATTGTTGGAAAAAAACAACAAATATGGGAGTAAATCTCAAAATATATTAAGAAAAGAGCGAGAAAATGAACTAAATGCTTGCTGCTTCAAAGTCATATCAAAAATTGCCATATATATATAACGCTTTTTCCCATGTTATCTATTTGCTGAACACGATAAGGGGGTGGAAATGGTTGGGGTGGGCATTTTCATTTTCCAATAAATACTTTACAATTGAAGATAGAAAGAAAATTTAAATTAGGCGAATTATTCCCTTATCACAGCAAACAACTTTTGTATTGAAACTTTTTTGATAGCTACAATTGCTTAGAAGTTATGAGATAAAAAGCCATTTTCAATTCCCTCCCCAAACTTTTCATTTTCTCATAGCTCTGTTATGACTAAAGATAGTAAAACATTTCAATTAGGCGAATTATCACCGTATCAGAACGGACAACTTTTATACTAAAAGTTTTTTGTCTGCTTGAACTGCTTATAAGTTATGAGTTGAAAAGCGATATTCAATCCCCCCAATTTATCATTTCCCCATAGCTCCGTTACGATTGAAGATAGAAAAAAAATTCAATTTTGGGTAATTATCACCTTATCATAACAAACTACTTTTATAACGAAAGTTTTTTGACAGTAAGAATTACTTAGAAGTTATGAGCTCCCATCAGCTGCATTCACTTTCACATTTTATACGTTAAACAAGTTGATATACCTGGCTTTTCTCCGGATTAAAATGTTTTCATGTTTAATATTTTTAATGTAAAAATTACTATTGTATATATATTATAATACACAAATTCGTTTTCTGATATGAAACGTTTTTAATTAAAATGAGAATATCAATTGAACCAGACGATTTTTAGAAACAGCCGTTTTCTCCATACATTATTATTTTATATATAGGTACTTTAAATTTTGTTAACAATTACTAAAGTAAAAGAAAGGGTTTAATGAATATTTTGAAACAATTAAATTAACTAGTTAATTATTCATTAATTTAAAGCGTGAAAATAAATCAAGAGTTGGTCCCGATATAAATTGCAAATCGTCTACAATTAAAATTTTCTTTTAGCATTCTTCCTTATGGAAACAGTTCTTCGTATTATTGTTGTACTTCAACAAGAATATTGTTACGAATTCAGTTTAAAATTAATTTTGAAAAAAAATATTATAATGAGAGAAACAAATTTATGGAAATGAAAGATATCGCGGAAAAACGCCTTGCTTAAATTTTATTAAGTGAAACTTTAAGCATATTTTAGGCTTTGAAAAGTTGAAGGTGACTTTTCTCTTTTCTTCAATAAAAAGTTTGAAAAGTTTGATTGAAATCAGTCCAGTGGTTTAGGTGGAGATGTGGAACATACATACATAGCCACAATGACTTTTATCTGAATTAATATAATTATTAGATAAAGATTGCTGGCATATAGTATGAACCATAAAAAAAGGTTTTAGTGAAGTTTTTGTAACAATTAATTATTTAACTTTAATTAAATAAATAGTTAATTTTAATTAATCAAATAATTTTAATAGTTAATTTGATAATAAATTAATTTGACATAATACTTTAATTTGATATTTAACTAAACATGGCGGGACCATGATTTGCTTAATAAAGTCAATATAAAATAGCCAAAAACGATATATATTTAAATAAGAGTTCCCTTTATCCTTTTTTATATTGAAAAGTATCTCTTTAACTTTAAAATTGTTTGGGATTTTCTACCTGAGTATTTGGTTTTAACCGTCGTTAGAGATTTAAATTTACTTTTCAAATTGGCTGCATTCATATCCTATGCTTTAAACACACGTATTAAATTTGCCACACACATTGTTTAATAATTTTTATTCTCTTATATGTTAAGAATTTAGTGGCTATTATCTCTGTAACCAGGGAGTTCTCTAATTGAGCCCATTTTAGTAGTGTTTAAGTGTTTCATGTCATGTGATTTTACCATATGACAAAGTAATGTTCGCACAATTATATTGTAACCTAGATTAAATAAATTAATTTTTAAATCTAGAGTCTTGCTTCATTCGTGTCAAGAGTTAATTTCTTATTACAGTTTCAAATAGGCTGGTTTAATGTTATCTAGGAGATATTTGCACTTCTGAGATGTTTATTACTTTATGACTCCTACCTGTTGAATGATTATGTGTTTCCATCTTATGTATGAATTTCCGTCTTTTTATGATTTAAGGTTAACCTTTAAAGGTCCGATTTTTTTTAAAAATTAAATTTAAATTGTTTTTTAATTCTCATTTCTTGAATAAAATATGGGGAAAATTCTTTAAAACATCCTGTTTTGTCTTAAGTATTGTTTAGGGCTCAGAAACAGTATGGTTACTAACTGGCAACATTTTGCTATATTTCAGAAAAATAATTTATTTTATAAAATTCTATAATATCAAACACAGATGAATTTTAATGAATAATAATAAGGATAAGGAAATTCGTTCAACATTGTAAAATAAAATATGATGTTCACAAGCGTACAAACAAAACTAAAAAGATGCATTCTAAAGTGAAAAACATCAATTTAATTTAATTTTTTTATCATCACTCAGTCTGCCATCTATATGTTGTAAATTGATTTAATAAAAATTTCAGTAAAAATTGAGGGCGACAACAGACATTAGAGCTTCATTCTTTTCTCAAGATTTTTGTTGGGTATGTTGCTTAAAGGCTGGGCCTTTAAAAGTTAAGAAAGATAATTCATTTTTTTTATTTAATGAAATGTATAATTTCAATATATATACGGAGTAAAAGAAGGAGTTGTTTGTTTTCATTGTTTAGACATGTAGTATTTTAGTCGAATATACCGCAAAGAAATCCATCTGAATCACTCTATACTGAAAAAAAGAAAACCTTTTGTCAGTAACATAGCAGCAAGGTACTGTTTTAGGCTTCATACGCTTGTCGTTTCTTCATGTGGCTTCATTGCATTAGCCGTTGCCTTCTATGAGTAAAATATTTACAGCATGTGAGTTACAGATATTGAATGAATGCATCTATTGTATTACATGAATATTTCAAACATGAGGAACTTTAAAAAATGTTCGAATAAATGCTTTTTAGACAACTTTTCAGTTAGTGGCTACTTTAGCATTGAAGAAAATAAGAAAGTGATGGAATTAAGATAAACAATAAAATTGGTTTGAATTTCATTATAAAAATGAAGCTATAGTTACAAAAAATGCTTTGAATTAATTTTGAAAACTTTAATAAAATTAGCACCAAGACTTTCTGTAGTTTTTATTAACTAATATTCTAAATAATTACAGATGAGAAAACTAATAACGTGCTAATATAACTCCCAGTTACAAATATATATGAACCATAGAAATCTTTAGCTGAATATTGAAACTAACCTATTCCTCAGATAGTTACAAAAAGTCGTGGTAGTCCCCATTTTTAATCTCGATAGATTATTGACTTATTTCTACTCTCAACTTAAATTCCCTTAAATAAAATTAACTGAATCGTTCGTTCTTCACCAGCTTAACGAATATGTTGACTATCAATTTATACTAAACCCAAGGCAAATATTTTTCAGAAACGAGTAAGCGAATTCATCTTGTCAGAGTTCATTGAACTACCACTATTTTCACACAAACATTTTCTATTTAAATTTTTAAAAATTATTCTTCACGGCCAGAACGAGATTGTCCGATATTTCTTTTACTTACAGCTTAGGTTTTTATATTTGAGCTGGTAGAAACAAATTAGTATTGTCATTTTATATGAATGAATTATCAGAAATCGAAGGTAAACTGATTGCGTGTCCAATACAGCATTTTTAACTTTTACTTTAAATTTCCTTCTATTTAGATGAGGTAATAAAAGGGATGGGGATTTCATATTTTATTAATTATTGAACTAGTCCTTAATCTCGGACTCTTTCGATGGCCTTTTGTATATCCCAGGGATGGGCAAACTTTTTCGGTCGCGGGCAAAAAATCGAAAAAAAAAAAGTTTGGCGGGCCAAGATAAATTTTTCTAAAATTTTAAAAACAATATACAAGTATTACAATTCAAATATGTTAATGAGATGAATGAAATTGCGATTTCAGTTTTAAAAGTCCCTTATATTGAGGTTCGAAGTGAGATGTACTGATTCTAAGGAACGAGGCTAAATGTCATCTGTCAGTCTACTTCTGAAATAATTCTTTCTAAGGTTCATAGTTGAAAACACTTATTCACATATATAAGATGAAGCAAACATAGCACTGATTTTCTGGGAGTGAGATATTAAATTTGGGAAACTTACTTTCGATAATGATTTGTAAAACTCTAACTTTGGCATATTTAGAAACGACTGCTTGAGATGATTGCAACTCAATTAATTCAAGCTGCAAATCTGACCTCACTGCTTCACAATTTACGTTGAAAGGCATGGTAAAAATATCCAATTCTGTTTGAATGGTACTGAAATCTTGAAATCTGCGTTCGCACTCAAAATGCAGTTTTTTCAAGACATCTTCATAATTCTTAAGCTTCTCTTCATTTACTGAGGGTGTTGAATTAAACCTCGAGAAATGAGACAAGTCGTTCTTAGCTAGCTGCCCAGCGAACACATTAAGTTTTAGTTTAAAAGCTTTGAGATGGGCCCAGATATCGTCGATAAATTGAGTTTTCCCTTGCATCTTGACATTCAAGTTGTTCTATGACAAAGAAGATCTGTGAAAAATTCAAAGTCCGAAAGCCATTCTGTATCTTCTAACATTTCGCACTCCGCAGAACACTGTTTCTCATGGAAGAACGACACAATGTCGTCTTTCAGCTGTCAAACTCGCTCGGAAACACATCCTGCACTAAGCCACCTTACTTTCGTGTAATACAGTACATCAGAATATTCAGATTGCACGGACTGAAGAAAATCTAGAAATTGCCTGTGAGTAAGCCCACGAGATCGAATAGCATTTACAAGCTTCACGACTGCATCAAGCACGGGTTTCATATTCAATGCAGATTTACACAGAGCATCTTAATGTATAACACAATGTAGAAAAACAACATTGTTCCCGGGATAGTTTTGATTAAAGAGTCCAAGAAATCCTGATTTTTTTCCTGTTATATTTGGTGCTCCATCGGTCGTAATATCACACATATTTGTTATAGGCACTTTCAAAGTTAAAAGCTTGTTCTGAAATTCACGAAAAATATCACATCCCTTTGTAGTTCCCTTTAAAGAACGCATGCACGCTAGTTCCTCGGTAATTTCAAAGTTCTCATCAACACCTCTTACAAATAATACTAATTGAGCAGTATCATTTATATCAGTGCTTTCATCCATAGCTATGGAGCAAAATTTAAACTGGCCAATCTTTGACTCTAATTGTGATGTCAAATTTTTATCGATGACTTCGATTCTAGAAATCACCGTTTTTCGAGATACGCTTACAGTCTGAAAATTATTTTTCTTGTCTGGACATAAAACATCACAAACTTGGAGCATGTATTGTTTAACGAACTCCCCATCACTGAGAGCTTTATTATTTTTAACAATATTGCATGCTACAATGTAACTTGCATGTGTAGCTGCTTCTTGGATAGTGTTTACCTTCTTGAAAAAATTTTGTCGGCCTGATAATTTTTTACAAAGACTTTCTACATCTTGTTTTCTTTCATATTCGGACATTGCTTCGTAATTGGAATTCTTATGCTTAGATGTGAAATGACGGGAAATGTTATATTCTTTGAAGACTGCTACAGCTTCATTGCAGATGAGACACACTGGTTTATCTTTAACAACTGTACAAAAATATTTCCAGGTCCATTCATCATTAAAAGCACGGCACTCTGAATCAACTTTACGTTTTTAGTAGCCATTTTGGGGTTGAAATATTTTACGAATAACCCAAACAAGCACTAGCTACGCTATACTTTTAATACTTTCACCACTATTCATAATGATGCTATATGTCCGCAATCTTTCCATACGCAATCAATAATATTAAAACTCGCGCCAAAAGAAAAAGCCGCTGGCTGGAGCTTAAAATGCGCAGTCTGCCACATGTGAGGTCTAATTCAGCTGTATTGGATTCCCATATGTCTGCTCCCCGAGAATGAGATAACGCTTGTTGGCGCCAGTCTACAGCTATAACTAACAAAGAACTTTCGCTTTTAACACTTTACCGACTGAAAGCTGTCTGTTTATTGATAGCTTCTATAGAATATGCACTGCGAGTAATGTACAGAAACACATCGGTGCGATGTGGTTGAAGGCGAAGAACAGAATGATTTTCAACAGAAATGAAACCGGAAATACCATCAATAAATCAAATAAAAAAGATCATTACAACCAGAGGGCGCGAGCGAAAGGCAGACGCACTGACGCCAACACTGTCTGTGCTTGCTATTTCCGTCGATTTATGTTTTGTAGAACAAAAATACAGAAAGTAAAAAGATCATCAGTCCTTTGAAAAAAATATTTAAACAAAGTAGAAAAGGAGATGGATATATAATATATAAATCATATTTTCTTTTAATTTCCGTCGGACCGGCAAATTAAAATTCTATCCGCGGGCCGGATAAAACCTTCCGGCGGGCCGGAGTTGGCCCGCGGGCCGGAGTTTGCCCATGTCTGGTATATCCAGTGCTCGAAATGAAATTGGCCGCTAGGCGGAGATGTATGTGATTCAGCCTGAGAGCTGAAAATACGTATTCAGTACTTCTTGTGATCTCGTCAGAAGCCGACCGTTTTATTTATTATACAGGGTGGTGATAAAATATTAAACCCATTTCCAAAATTTATTTTAAAAAACACTAACTCATTTTTTAAATGGGAGCTTCTTCAATTTTTTTCAGGTGGGTAACACGTTGTTACGGTGGAAATGATGGTCGTAAATTATTTTACATATCCCATTTTTGAGAGCCATTATCTGCGAAAATATTAAAGCGAGAAGAAACATCAAAGAATGTAATTGTTGGAAATGTTATGATCATTAATTTGTTATTTCACATATCGTGTGAAAACTGAATATTTTTCGAGATATTCAAGAAAGCCTAAAAAAGGGAAGGAAAACCAAAAAACCGCTCATCTGCCTCTGCTAATCGGTAGCCATTGCGTATGTAAATCTTTAGCCTTAACACATTTAGAATGCCGAAAGCCAGTTTACATATATGAATAAAACGTTTTTATTTGCTCTCTCACATTAAAAACCCCGTAATTGTAAAATTATTGCGTTTTATCATTAACTTTTGATATGGGTTCAATATTTTATGACCACCCTGTATTTATATACAGAAAATAACTCCAATATAACTCCAATTACAAAGTGCATGATACAAAAAGAACACAAAGCAAACAAACAACAAAAGCGGTGAGCATCAAAACCTAATAAATTTTAAATCGTATTGAAATAATTAACAGTTGAAAAATTTGTAAAAACTATATAAACGTAAACAAAAACACATGAAAAATTTTGAAACTGTAAACAGATGCATATAAAAACATTAGAATACTACATAGAGTTTAAAATTGGAACATAGTAGAATATGAAAATATTAAAAAGCATAAAAACTTTAAAACTGAAAGCAGTTGACATGTAAGAATATTAAAGAAAAAACTTCGTGAATTTAAA
Organism: Araneus ventricosus; assembly: GCA_013235015.1. Lineage (NCBI taxonomy): Eukaryota > Metazoa > Arthropoda > Arachnida > Araneae > Araneidae > Araneus > Araneus ventricosus. The sequence goes on along the minus strand of BGPR01007179.1, from coordinate 62,905 downwards.
AGATGCAAACACTTCAAATTATAAATACTAAGAGACAGACGAAAAAAAAATTCTTCTGAAAACCTGTTAAAAATTTATAAAATTTGTAAAGCGAGAATTTTTCATTAATCCTCTGAGCGCCGCAAACGGTTTTCTACGTTAAGCAAATCTACTCCGACTTCCGCAGAACCGTGTTATTTCTTCTCTTTCAGCCGCCTTGAAGATGGGAACAACCAGCTTTTTCCTGGTTTGAAATTTGCAGTCGTAAGCGGCATAGACGTGTTTTCTCGCCTCTGCTTTCCCTCCCTTGATGACTTGGTTGACAGTGACAGATTCGTGGTGATAATCTTTACAATAGACTTGCTCGCAGGTGGTACGTTTGCGGCAACAATTGAATTCCTTATTGTTAAAACGAATGGCAAGGTAGGGAAGTTTCAATGCAGCTTTTCGGAAACTTGTGGAAGAAAAACTTTCTCAGATTCTTATTATGGCGTAGAAATGCTTATAAGCTTTTCTTTTCATAAATAAAAAAAATGCTTGTGAAGAGATGCCCCTGCATGAACCTCTAAATTGATTATCTTAGCAATTTTAGCAAACATTCCGCATAACACCTTGAGAAGGTGTTTATCCCTGAAATCCCATGAATATTTTGAAATAAGTAACAGATTTTTATCATTTTTTAATTTGCCAATTTTGCAAAGAAATGACCAAGCAGAAAAAAATGTAATAAGTTTTGACAGGGTTTCTAGTCTTATTTTTTAGAAATAGAACTAGAAACCCAGTTATAATTTCTTATTCAGAATAAATAATTTATTGCATTTTGTTATTTATTACATCGCACAAATTGGTATATTAAGGAATACATGAAAATGACACATAACTAAAATATTTTTAAAAAGTTAACATTTCAATCACATTTAGAACTGTTCACAATTCAAATTAAAAAAAATTATTGCTTCATGAACTCATAAAATACAATTTGGACTGCGACTTGCTAGAATAAAGTAACAAATAATATGCTATTTTTTCATTTTCTTACATTCATTATAGCAAATTCGTTGATAATATAATCACAATTTAATTTTATAGCTCATTCGGGTTTGACAGATACCATGGCTAAAAAATTGAATCGTTCTTAACAAATTCTAGAAATCGAGTAATTTTTTTTATTATTTTTAATCATGAGGAAGATATTTCTGCAGAAACATTTGTAATTGGTAATGTTAATGTATTTTTCGGAACAGTCGCAAAATTTGGATACAATTTAAATAAATAATTTTTAAATAAATATTGTATTACTGAGTCCCTGAATGGTAAAACTCGATGACAAATTTCGATTTCATTCAATAAATCAATATCGCATTACAAAGTTGCATTTAAGTCTTTGCAACATTTAAGAAGATCGTCTTCAGACATTTTGTGAATATTATCCTAATTAGATAAAAATCCAAATGACATTTTTGGCTCATGATAAATTTCGATCTTTTCTGAAAAGAAAAAATGGCACTATTCATTATGACTAGAAAATAGATAATTGGCAGGTGAAATAGGCTAATCGGTTGCTTCAAAATTGCTCTTTTTCCCCATCCAGTTCTTTAATTCTTAAATTCAGGTGTCGCCTTCAACTAACTACTCAACTATTTTCTTTGCAGTTGTTAAAAGTAGATAGTATGAATTCCGATTCATGATATTTTTCAAAATTATATTTCACGATATTTTTAGTTAACAACATTTTCCTGTCAAGTCTTTTGCCTTTTCAACACAAATCGTTTTTGCAAACAGGTCCGGATTATCGAATAAGTAAAGTAGGTAACTGCCTAGGGACCCAATATCTTTGGAGGCTTCCACTGCCTTATGATATTTTTATGCATTATTTTCAAGGTAATTTAATTTAGTGTTTTCATTTAATTTACAAGAGCCGTATACTGGAATTTATTTAAATTGAAATCAAGTATTGTTTAAATTTCAGAACATTATTCATAGGGTTTTTTTTCTCATGTTTTTAATTTAGCGAGAAGATCAGTGTGATCCAGTTTGCTTTACCTTTTTTCTGGCTCCAAAATATCCCTAGAAATTTATAATAGATTATTCAGACTGTGTGAAAAAAGGTTTTGCAATTTTTTCAATACTTATTAAAAAAAATTACTTTAAATTTGAGTTTTTTTTTTATTTCTGAGATATTCAAACCACTGTCCTGAAGGTGATCGGCAAATTAAATATACTTCTTTTTAATTTCAGTCAGTCTTAATATTTGCTTGTATGAAAAACAATGAAAAATATTTGGTTTTCAATCTGAGTAAGAATGAAATTGAAACTTGTATTGAATATAGGCCCGTTTAGGACTTAAACCGGCCCGGCTTGTATATGTGCTTTCAGAGTCATCTGCATTTTAAACTAACAAACAATTGTTCTTGATGGCTCAAGCCTGGAGTGCAATCTAACAAAATTGTGAAATGCTTAGCTTTCTTTAAAAAAATTATTGTTTCCTTTTTATCTAAATATAAAAAATAGCCACTTTTTTTTATAAAATTATAGCCACTATTCATACACAAACACATGTTAAACGTTGTGTTTCGTTTTTAGTTATTTTTTATATTCTCTGTCAATAATGTTTCTCAGTTTGTAACAGTTTATGTGCAGCTTGTAAGATATTCTAATCTTTCATGACTTTAAAGAATCCAACCTTGCCTTAGATTTGTAGATGAGTAAACAAGTTTTTTATTGTTGATGGGCACATTTCTTGGTCTAAAAAACGCTTTTAGACCTTCAAAAATCTGTAAGATTCTTTCCAGCGCGGGCATCATTGATAGAAACCGGGTGTTCCCGTGTTGAATGAGTTTACGGTACTGTATCTCGGCATATTCACAAAATTCTTTTACTTTAGTTACACGGACTGTGTATATGTGGAAGTATTTATAAATCTGCACCAGTAAGGCCTCAATATCGATTGGGAGATTATCTACTGCAGTTTGCACACTGTTGTTCAGAAAGTATTCTCTACATCCGATTCCATTGATTTCCCGTCCTATTTTTGAGTCGATGGAAAACATTTTTTTACCCAGTTCTTTTCACACCACCGAAGTTAGTGTTGCAGTTATCTCCACAAAAGCGAACTACTTTGTTGTTCAAATCGTTTTGAAACAGGACAGAGAATAAGTGATTTGTAAGAATTTCAGATGTTTCACCCGCCACAGATTTGAAATCTAACATCTTTACTTGCACACATGCATTAGGATTAAAGTAACACACAACAATTGGCACAAGTTTTATATCCTTTCTGTTTGATGCATCCATACTTGCAGATACGTAGTTTGACTTGGTCAAGTCTTCTTTAAGCTCTTCTTGAGGTAAGGAGCTATGACATTTAAAACTATTGCCTCACACTTAGTTTTTCCGAGAGAGAATTTAGGTTCAAAAACTTAGAAATTAGTTTTGATGAACAAGAATTCGAATTGAAACTTAGGCTATGGTTTGCTGTGTGTTAAGCAAAGGTCGCCTCTTTCGCTGCTAAGTCTAAGTTTTTGTCATTAGAACTCGCAGTCTTAAAAACACTGGTCAGTTTTGATGAGCTGGCAGCACATGCTAAACTCTTTTTTGTTTACTCGACTGTAAGTGATCTTTTATATCGGATCGACCACCGTGATCAACCGAAAACTCAGAATTACAATGTGAACATTTAACTCTATCATCTTGATCTTGATTACCAGTACATACCTTCTTCAAAAAAGGGAATTGATTCTGCAAATCCTCGGTGAATTTACACGACCGTTTCGGCATTTTAACAGAGAACATATATATATATATATATAAACTTTAACTTAAAACACAAATAAAACAGCGCTAGATCACTAACACAACAGGAACCGCCGACAGGGACTGACAACTGACTGACTTATCTTATCTCTATCGCAAGCGGCTAGCGCCGAGGTGGGCGAGTCCAATGTTATTGCACACGAGGAGATGTAGCGTGCAACGAAATATCTTCTGGCGCTAAAGCTACACCCCTTAGTACCCAATAATGGACTCGCCCGGAGAGCCGCTCGCATCGCGCAAGGTCACGATTGGCGAGACAAGACGATACGATGACAATATTATTTATTAGCAGACCATCACTCTTCTATAGTTTTCACTTTTCATACAGTACACTGAAATAAATGACAAAGTAATTATCCTAAATAATCCTTCACAATTAATAATTTTTAGACTTTTAGAATTAAGAGTTTAAAAATTAACTAAGGGATCTCGAAATTAAATTTTCCCAACAACTGAGAGGGCCGTTCAAGTTGTTGTATGGGACGACAAACACTCCGGACCATGCGCTCGAGACTTTAAGATTCTAAAAAAATAGTTCAAAAATTCCTCAATACATGACGCTGTAACACACAACACAAGTGAAACGGGATTTGCATAAATGAAGCGTCTGGTCAGCGCATGCAAAATAACGAGTCCAATAAAAGTGGATGACTGGCAGTAGTTCACTGATGCGCATATGCACAATGCCGGCATTAATAGACAAAGCTCTATCATTGAAACTTCTTTACAAGAATGTTGAGAACTCCACTGTTTCGATAAGAGAATTCTGCCGGCAGAAGAACGTACGCCGAGACATATGATACCGTTTCTGATCATGTCTATAATCAAATTTAATTTTTACCGGGACATGGAGTAAACCGGCCGGGACACCGGGATTTTGTCTGAACACCGGGACGTCTGCCAAGATTACTTAAATTAAAAGTTAAAAATTCTATGTTTGACAAACATATAATGAAAGCAGGCAATCCACGGATGGTAAAATTTCTTCAATTATGCTTCGATTGCCATACTGGCAAGAATTATAAAATTGTACATGTAGAAACAAATGGATATTTATCTCTTCTCAACGACTGGTTCCTTAGATCGAAAATTGCCATTAACCTAAAAAAACTCAGCAATCAAGAAACCTTGGTGCAACACCAGTTCTATTTTAACAAGGAAAAAACGCATCAACGCCAAAAAACTAAATCTTTTAATATTTCTAGAAAATTCTTTCCACTACTAGCACCTGATTCAGATTCAAACAGAGAAAATAAGTTGCTCGTCTCTGACCCTCGAATTTCTGTCCAGAAATATCCTATGCGTGCCGTGCGTGGCGCTATGCAGCAATATCTAATACGAATATTTTTTTTAAAAAAAAACTTCAAAAATGCGCCATTTGACAAATTAGTGAAACAAAATTGTATATGCGATGATAGAAGAACCATTATTAGTTTAAACCTCTTTAAAGCATTCATAAAACACGTGAACGAATATATATATATGCAGGGATCTCGAAATTAAATTTCCCCAACAACTGAGAGGGCCGTTCAAGTTGTTGTATGAGACGACAAACACTCCGGATCATGCGCTCGAGATTTAAAGATTCTAAAAATATAGTTCAAAAATTCCTCAATACATGACGCTGTAACACACAACACAAATGAAACGGGATTTGCATAAATGAAGCGTCTGGTCAGCGCATGCAAAATAACGAGTCCAATAAAAGTGGAAGACAGGCAGTAGTTCACTGATGCACATATGCACAATGCCGGCATTAATAGACAAAGCTCTATCATTGAAACTTCTTTACAAGAATGTTGAGAACTCCACTGTTTCGATAAGAGAATTCTGCCGGCAGAAGAACGTACGCCGAGACATATTATATCGTTTCGGATCATGTCTATGAGGTATGATGAAAAAATGTAACATAACGGGGCGACTTAGAATTTTACCAGGTAGAGGAAAACATGATGTGGACTCTGAACGCATGGTAAACGTTGCTACGGCAGTCGTTTAAGCATATACCCAATCCCCACAAGGTGTTGTTAGTGCACCAACAGTTTTCCGTGCTGTTTATATGACTTATTCCACCGTTAGGCAAGTGAGGCGACGGATCCTGTGTTATTTTCCGTACGAATTCCAAAGCGTTCACCAGCTGTCCGACGGTGAGGCTGAAGTTCGGGAAACATTTGCGCTACAGTTCCTTGCACGAATGGCAGTCAACGAAGCTTGGTCCTGGAACATCCTGTGGTCAGATGAAGCCCATTTCTTCCTGAATTGTCAACTGAATACACACAACTGCATTTGGCCAATAGAAAACCCACACGCAATCCATCAAGTATTCTTGCACCCTGCGAAAGTTACGGTATGGGACGGATTCACTGCAAAGTTGGTCATTAGACCTTATTTTTTAACAGTTGACTCAAACAGAGTTTGCAATCTGCTCCGCTACTCGAAAAGGACACCAGGGTAGGCTAAGACGTTTGTGATCCCAGAACTGCAGCAACGTAACCGTCTCCAGGCTGCAATTATACAGGGCGTTGCACCTTCGCATATTCCTCGTAAGTAAACACTGCAGGTTTCAACTTCAAACTTTTAGAAAAACTCCCTCCCGACTCTTAATTTTAAGAAATGACCATATCCTACGTAAACACCCATTCAATGTCAGTTTAATGCAGAAGGCTTAATTATACGTATAGTTGCAGCTTTAAAAGGAAGGTATATTCCAATGGCGTATAAATACGACAGTGGAATTTATAGCATCCAACTTGGTACATTATATCATAGCATTTACACAGACAAAAAACCACAACATTTTAAATGCCCTTCTGGTCAAGAATCGTGGTGTTTTTACCAGTCAGCAATTGCAAGTGATATAAAATCGGGTTCAGACAAAGTATTAGAAATTCCACAAAATCTAATTTGTATGAACAGCAACTGTTTTTAAAAGTGTAACTAAAATTTTGTAAAATTGTACATACTTATTTTCGGTGATATTTTGTATTCCATATATGAAGTCTTAAGAAAATTATTATTACAATCATTTATTGTATTTATTTAAACAAATTCTTGAATGGAATTCTTCAATTGCAACATAAATTAGAAACCTTTTATAAGTATGGATGAAATTTCCTTTATAAGAATTAAAGTTTTAAATTAGAGTATTTTTGTTCTTGTTCGTTTACAATATTTGACACACTAGGGCTTTTAAAATAATGTAAATAAGGTTGTTTATATTTTTATATATGTGTAAATTTATGTTTGTAGCAGAATTTTGCATTCAATCAGCTCTGAGATATATATTTATTTTTTAAAAAATTATTGCGATTAAGATTTGTGAAATTGATCATTCGTTTGTTTTTCTATATACATTCATTACACAAGTATAATATTTTATTTTAACAAATGTTTGCCTTTTTTATTTTAAACAGTTTAGAATAAGTTAATTAACTTTTTTTTAAAGTGACAGGCTATTCTGAGGATTTATATCATAATATTGCAGGAATGAAAATTTTAAATTCATATTTCTCCATGTTGTATTTTTCTTTATACACTATTTTTCGAAAGCCTAAGGCTTTCTTAAATAATGAAGTAGGAGTGTGAAATTTTTTTGTGCATGTTCTGAAAAATTAGTTGTCTGCAACCTACTAAGGAATTACCTCTAAGATGTGTAGTAATTATTTTTAAAATGTTCAAAGTCAAAATTAATGCATTTTTGAGAATTTTTTGTGTGTTTAACAATAAGATAATAATAATAATATAAATATTATCAGCAAGAGGAAATCCATAGCAAGTTTATGTATTATATTATTAATTACCTGGAAAAAAATTTTGTGAAAAAATCAGCATATTTAAAAAAGCCTTAGGGTTTTTAAAGCAGTTAAATTTAAAAAAAATTAGAACTAATTCAAACTTTTTTGTGGGGAAAAGTTAAAAAGTACTTTGTTTACATAAAATTCAATTCCAAATATTAAAATTAAAAATATTGTTTAGACGGTACCGTGTCGCCTTAAAATGATTTTTTGTAGTTTGGTGATTTTTTAGGGTTTGTAGTATATTCCGCCGATCTCTATAGCCACCTTTTGCTAAAGAAGAAGATGTAGCCGTTCCAAAAATCTTGCAGTAGAAGCAGAAATATGAGTCTTTTGTTACAAAATACAACAACCATCTTCTATGTATTTTCTTTCCGATGTTGATATATCTTGTACAATTAGATGTTTGAGGTGAATCTCCTTTCGTTGGTATCAGTAGGGTATTCAAAGTTGTGCATTGGGGACGCTGGACCTGCTTTTGAAAGACAGATAAAGATTTTACCACGATTCTCAAACGACCTTACGTAAAAATACCGTCAACTTCCTAAAAAATTATTTTATTTTAATTAATTACCGACAAGCGTCTAATTATTGTATGTATTTAAAATTGGTTTCGTTGTAAAGGGTATTAAATACCTTTTGAGGTGGTATAAAAGAATTTTCTGTACCTGTTTAAGTTCCGTACTTTCAACATTTTAAGGACAAAAATTCGCTAGAAAAGGCGAAAAATCTATAAAACATTGAACAACGAAAACTCTGTTTCGAAAAGCGAAAAAATCGCTTCAAGGTGTTCCTGCTCCTGACCTAGGCCACATTCGCGCTTCCAGTTTCTTCCAAATTTCGATCCTGAAGGTGCAGCAGTTTCTGCACTGTGCCTCACTATCAAACTAAAACAATAAATCGGTAATTTTGATAAATGGACATCAAGTACTGATACATTTAGTGTGCGTCTCATAATCAAGAATCGAATCAAATTCGGGATAAATTTTTGGTCCACAGGAATAATATTAATTTTAGAATAATGTTGTTTATCATTATCGAAAATATGATTAAAATTATTTGATTTTAAATTCTATAAGTGAATATTTTATAAAAGCTTTCAACTGTGAAACGTAAAGGAAGGAGCAACTAATAATGTTTAATACTTTAAGAAAGGCATGTGCGGTAAAATCGAGGAAAATTTAAAAGAAAATTCTTTCATAATTCTATTTAAGTAATCTATCTCTTTTTCAAAAACCAGTGCAAGGCGCTAGCACCATAGAACAAGTCATTCTTACTTACCGATTAATATTTTGATTTTATTATACTTAGGAATTGTTTCTTCTTCTTAAATTTAATTTCAATATATTCAAGAATTAATTACATCTCGCTAAAAGAGTTTAAAGTTCAGATAATTTAAAACTGAAAACTTAAATGTCTAATATAACCATTTTTAAGTCTTGATATTTATAAGCTGAATGAATCGATTCATTAGGATGCAAAATTATAATGAAAGCAAAGTGAAAATGATTTCGAGTACTGTAGAGACACATTTCAAGATAAATTATTTCGTAAACAATATTCAGACCTTAACTACAAAATTCTTATTACCACTTTTTTAGTACAAATATTTTCTACTTTTAATTTTTTTAAAATTTGCTTCGACAATTTGTTTTCATTCCAATGTTATTTCTTTTATTTATAGTGTAGATTTTATTATCTGTGCTGGTAAAATTAAATTAATGCAATCATTTGATATGGATGAATTATAAAACCTACCATTAAACTGAATGCGTAAACGAAACAGTATTTAGTCTCTTAATAAGCAACACCACTTATTTAAATTTTTTAAAATTTCAAAGGGGAAGAAAATTATCAGTGTTTAGTAACCAATAAAGAATATTTCTAAATATCTTTTTCTCATCTTTCAGGAGCACATATTCTCATGTTTATATCTCCTGGTAAAAGAATTCGGAAATATTCGCTATTAGCTGTGAAAAATTGCTTATTTCCTTCCACTTTGAAAATACAAGAAATTGAGATAGGTGGTGTTGCTTGTTAAGCGACAGTTTTTAATTTTTCATTTATATTTCCTTTCATATAGATTTGCTGCTACGAGGCACATAAGGGGGATGGGGAATTTATATTTTATTCATTCCTATTTTAGTCCTTCAACCCAGACTCAACGAAGGCTCGTTGTGTATCCAAAAGGCACCAGTACTTTTACACTTGAATGAACCCTGACGTGATGAATTCTATTACTCGTAAAAATTGATTCGTTTTCGATAGTGATTTTCTGAAACCGAATTGTAATGTATTTAGTATACTATGATTGGCATTATATTTATTAAGTTGATCTAGAACGAAATTTTTAGTTCATTTTATTTTAGTCAAGTAAAGTTGTGGAACAAAAGATTTGGTTGATAATTTATTGGGTTTGTTGTATTCTATCCAGGTTTTAGAATGGGGATTCGCACATATTCTTCCAACAAGCTGGAAAATAAATTAGTTCGAATATTCAGTTAAAGATTTCTTTTGTCTATATTGGGGGAACGTATTTGTCATTTTCAGAGAGTCTGCTATATACATTTATTTATATATTATGTATTTCTATATGTTAGATAAAGATGTAATTTGAAGCAAAAATAATGCAAAGACAAAATAAAAACCATTCGCAATAAATACTAATAAACGTGCATATTCTATAGTAAGGCAACTGTGTCGTGATTTTATCTTAATAACATTATAATTCATTCATAATAATTACAATGAAGATCAGCAACATATCATTACAAAAACACAATGTTCTCTCAAAAATGCAGTTCAAATCCTTTAAGGAAATTTTTAAAAATATTTTTAGTTGCTGCAGATCTATTAATCCACCGCAACAGAAAAATGAAAATCCTGGGTATAAGAACGAAAGCGAGAACTTTACACGTATTCGCACAGAAATCCGCCAAAAACATAATTACCGGACTCTTTGTTTAATTAGATATAAATAAACTTGAAGGGAAATAGTTACGGATAATATTGAACACGTATACAGTCTTTAATAGGTTATTATTATAAATGAGCTCACACGCTCTCTTAATAAAAAATGCATCCAACTTTCCATAAAGTTCAGAGGAATGCGTTATATTAAACTCATTTTGATAAAGAATAAAGGCCTAGAATTTCTAATACCTGGCCACATTCTCTTTAGTTTAGTTTATTTATATTAACTTCCGATTTTGAAGCAACCTGATGGCTATTTTAGAACGGAACTTATAATTTTAAATCGCTGTCAGATGACGACGACAAAACCTGAGCACGCACACCCGTCTCCGCATCACACCAGCGGGAGGACGTTTGATTAAGGTGCAATAGACCCCATACAAGGAGGATCTTTAGTTGAATCGTATTTTGATCGTATGTCTGGCTGACCACATTCAGAAGCAGTCTTTTTGAAAAGATCTGTTGGCTCATTGGTATAGTGACTTTTCCGTACATATACGTTTCTGCACTAGTCATAAAACTGTCCATCAACGCTATTTTGACAGGCGGTTTTGCAACTGATAAGAACAAGTTTCAGTAGTGGTTGCAAAACTTGAAACTTTATCTTCAATCGTGACATTTGGCGAAATTTGATATTCGAAAAACACGGGATGACATTTCTCATATATAATATTAGCTGGATGTTAGGCGCTAGGCTTACCTTCTTCAACGTGTTCTTTTGAAATAAAGCCTTTTATATTAAGTGTTTTGGCCTAAATATCTGTGCATGGCCAATTTAAGAGTAAAAATTTATATTTGGATAATATTGTAATCCAAGTAAATATTGAATGAAAGAAATTATTTTTGTTTGAATTATTATTCGTGAAAAACTAAATAAAATATCTAGAAAAAGAAACTACATTTCTCCAAAACAATAGCAGAACAATTATTTTTTTAAAAAATTCATTTAATTAAGATGCCAGCATCTTTCCAAATATTGAATTTTGCAAAGAATAATTTTCTTTTCTTTTTTTCTAAGTCGAAATGTCTAAAAAGAAAGAAACCCATATTATAACAACTGCCGCTGATTAAATGGTACAGAATGTGTAACAAGTGAGAGAAATATAAAAAAATATTTCATATGATTAATCATTTGCTCCAATGAAAGTCTGTTAAAGATAGTAGATAAATTCAAGTTTAGTTTTCTTCTAGATGCATCATTGAATGGTAAACGGAATATATTGCTGGCTCTTGAAAATGCTAACCAAAAATTTTAATTGTACAATAATGCACTCACGCAGTGTATGTTTTTATGAATTAAAAGAAATTATGTAAAATAATTCAGTAAGTTTGAGAAAGGGGAAAAAGTTAAGACTAAAGAATGCAAAGAAAATGAAATTTTTATTTATGCTCGATAAATCAAAATTACAGTAATTAAAAATAGAATAAATTGCATTTTTATGGGTTTTACTTTGTTTTAATATTGAGTTCGATCTTTAAGTATTTTATTCTTAAGTATTTTAAATAAACATTTTTGTATTTTTGAATAAGGAAATACCTTTCCTTGTTTGATGAATTTTTTACGGCATTAGTATTGTAACGAAATTGTCTTGTGGGTGTACGTGAATGCAGTCCAATAAGCAGGATTAAAAAAAAATAAAGTTCTTTATTTTACGAATATTACAAGCAAAGAAACATAGCAAAAGTATTAACACAGCACTAGTAAAATTCCACAACAGAGACTACTAATAAATCTCAACACAGCGCTCAAAGGTTTCTTGTTAGCTCACCAGCTTGCTTGCTGTTCAAATTCCAACTGACTCATCTTCAAATGGAGATTTTCACGGAGTACCCGCTCCCAAAAAGGGGGCGACCTCCTGTCATTGCGAGAAATATATTCCATGGCATTGAAGTAATTGGCCTGTACTTTCCTCAGTCTGGAAACATGAGAAATTTGTACATTGAGTTCATCATCCATCGTTTTCCGTTAAATAGTTCTAAAAATAACTAGTCAAGGTAACAATTTGTCTGGCAAAGCTGTGGTGGTAGGGATGGACTACTATAATTCACTTTTACAAAGCCAGAGGAGAAAAAAAATTGGATCGCTAAACAAAATTTAAACAACTTGGGAGCACAGAAGCACCGCCTAGAACACCGCACAGTTGACTTTCCGATCGTGATACATGTACTGAGGGATGGTAACGATGCACGACTACATTGATGAAAGCAATGAATGAACTTTAAAACGTGTCAAAACAGGAGATTTACTGCGCAAAACACGAAGCTTGGGAGTTATTCAGAGCGGCAACTTTGTACAGTGAATCTTCCGAACTTTCTTGCAGAGTAGTGTAACTAAACATTTTTCAATTATAATTCGATTGTTATTAACAATGGGCCCATACACTCGGGGCATGAGAAATGCATCCATGATTTTAGATGAATTCTTCATTACAAAGCATAAAGGATAAGAACTAGGTTTAGTTTAGTTTATTTATATTAACTTTCCCTTCTGAAGCAACAGAAGGGCGATTTTGGGACAGTCGGCGATCAGTGGACGAGAATGGCATCTGAGCACCACACCAGGGGGAAGACGCCTGGCCACTACTTATGATTTAAAGCGTAATAGGCCCCTTTCACGACGGATTTTCAGTTTAATCGGGTTTCGAACCTTGAATCCTCTGGATGAACACATTCGGAAGCAGTCTTTTTGAAATGTCCTATCTGCTCATTCTCATGGTTTAACAGCTATCACTTTAACCCAAATGAGACTGACACAACCTTAGATTAAAAATCAAAATTGTTTGCTTATCTGTATCTAATATAATTTTTGTTTAAATATAGTTTTTTTAACGCTTAAATGGAAGGCAAACATACTTAGAAAATATTCATTATGACCACATTCTCCATTCCATTCTGCTACGAAACAGACTGCAGTTCGGTAAGGAAAATTTAATTAAAAGAGATAAAAATAAAACAATATATTGGTAATTTTTAAAGATACATATCAAGCATGGATCCACCAATGTATGCCTCATGACTAAAAACGAATTTAAATGAATAATTTTTTCGTCGGAAGGGATAATATTAATTTTGAATTAATATATTTCATCAACATCGAAAATGTGATTTATGTTTTTTTTTTTTAAATTCTAAAAACTTAAATTTCTGAAAAAGGTTTCAGAAATGAAGTGTTACGGTGGAAAAAATAATAATAAAGTGTTTAATATTTTTATACGTAATGTGCAATAAAAGCGAGGAAGCCTTAAAAGAAAATTCTTTTTTAAATTTAGATTGCAGCAATTTGTAACTTTTGTGATAAATTAATCCAAGACACTAACACAGTAGAAAAAGTCCATCTAAATAGCTAAATTGTATTATGATTTTATTATCTTTGAGAAAACTTTTCCTCCTCTTTTAATCTTATATCAATATATTATGGTAATTTCTTATCATTAAAAGAATTTAAAGAGGGAAATAATTCCCAACTGAACACTTCAATATCTTATATTACCTTCTTAAATTCTTAATATTTGTCAGCTAGAATCCAGAGCTAAATGCAAAATTTTAGTTATTGAAAGATGCAAATTATTTTGTATATTGTTGAGACATTTCCGATTCAATGAAACAACCACTATTTTCTTAAAAATATTTTTTATTTATATTTTTGAAAAGGATTTTCAATTGCATTTGACGCTTAGACGTTCCTCCATTTATGTATAGCTTGGACTTTTATATCTGAGCTGGTAAAAACAAATTATTAGTATTGTCATATGACATGGGTTAATTATCACAAGTTGAAAGTTAACTGAATTAGTAATTGGTCAGATCCGTTCCTTTCGTGGAATCGGATCTTGATTCGTTCCGAGTCCGAAACGGAAATGGATTTATTGCCCATAATTACTGCAATAATCTTTATTATTAAACTTGTATTTCAATAGAATTATGAATCATAATTAATAACATTATAATTTTAATTAGTTAATTAATTATATTTACATTAATTTTAATAAATATTTTTGATTAATAATTATAATTAATTATATTGATGATAGTTTTAATAATTAATTTCAATTAATATTTATATTATTAAATAACATTTCTGATAATCACGTCCTTAGTGAATAATTAAAATTTAATATTACCTTAGTGAATTATTGAAACTTTGCAAGAATCTTCAGTATTTTGGGACGCTTTTGATTTCTATTATCTGGTTAGATCTTCCCATGAATGTCATTTAATTTTTTGTAAACAATATATAACCAGTAATGAAATTTCAGCTCAGATTTATTTCTGTTTGTAGAAAGGCTAACAACCACAGAAATGACATCTGTTTGAGCGGAGGTATCTCCCCTTGGCGGAAGACTTTTTACTCAACCTGATATAAAGTCACCCAATCCAAATGAGCTCCATACAGTAAAAAATCTTTTAATCATAATCAAGAAATATTAAACAACTCTTTGCAGTTATCAAAGATCCACTGCTGTTAAGTCTGTTATTAACTATATTAACAAAATGTAATTTTTTAGTAAATTCCTGTCCGTTGAATTAATTGCTTTTAAATTTTGAGCAAACTATAGATGTCATTTAAATATACCGAACCAGACACGTGCGTACGTATCTTAATCGGGTGAACGTCGTATTAGAAACCCTATTGACATAGGTACGAACCTCAATGCGCATAGTCTCTGCAACGCTAGTTTTATAAATTTTAATTTCTGATATTCTCTTTAAAAGGTATATCTATAATATATATTCAGCATTTATTTTATTTCCAAACCTAATTTATTATTAGATAGATTTGAAATAAATCCTAAATTTTACGTATAAGTATGGGGAAAAATATGAATGGGGATAAATTTCACGGAATTTATGGATGAATTTTCCACCATGTTACTTGTAAAAGTTATATTGAATGGATGCCAGCCTAGAAAATATGAATTCTTTTTCATTTAGCCTAACCCTGATCAGTGCACTGTTACATATTTGCATCACTTACATTTTTACCTCTTCAAAGTAAATGGTGACTAACTCAAGTAATAAATTATTAAAAATTATTTAAATTCTTGACATCAAGTAAGTGATGTCAATAGGAGACCAACACTTTTTAATTTAAAAGAAAATTGTATTCCTAATATTTCATTCAGCATTTATCCAGTAATTGTCAATCAAACAGGAAGTGTCCTAATTTCTGCAAAATATTTAAAGTTTATATGTCCTATTCTTAATTATATGACTTAATATAGTTTATGAACATCGAAAATGTTATTAATGTTATTTGATTTTAAATTCAAAAAAAATAATTTTTTGTAAAAGGTTTCATCGGTGAAAAAATTGTTTAATACGTTTATATGGAATGTACAGTCGCAGAAAGAAAAAAGTATTTTGCTGTCTTTCATCGCGTATTAAAACAAAAGGTACCAATTTTGAGTTAATAAGGTCTAGCAGAAGGTTTCATATTGTAAATTTTCATAAGGGGTCATATAATACATATTTATTATAGCACTAACTTCAAAATTTCCAACAGAAACACACATTTTTCTTAAAAAATTTAGAAACTACCTAAAAATAAATGCTGGAATACAAATTTCATCATCTCGGTATTTATAAGCAGATGAAATTTTCAGTTTCTAATGTTAAAGTAAATTTTTGAATTTTTATTGATATCTTCAGAAATAATATAACTATTAAACTAGAATTTTTCAAGTACTTACAGACGTACTTGATAGACTTCACAGAATTGCAATACTCTTACGTTGATATGCGCATTGAAAATTTTCCTTAACAGAGGGCAGTACGGTACAATCCAAGTATTGTTCACATATACTTCTAATCCTCTAAAACTGATGTTTGCAGCAAATCCCCAACCGGTGATATAGTGGACATCCGTCCTATCCTGTTTGTGTTTGTTTGAAATAATGACGTGGGTATCGATTTGTGCAAATTCCATCCTTCATACATGGAGAACGTGAATCTATGCTTTCGTATGGGCAGTGCACTATCTGCTCTGTTACAATGCAAAAAAGGTCTAGATCTTCTTGTGGATTAGATATTTCTGCACTAATGAAGTTATCCATACTTTGAACGTGTAATGCCTTATTTCTGTAAAAAATTTTAATATTAAGTGGTGCAATAGTACACTATTTTTTGCGCATCAAGTGTTAACGATTGTAAAATGTAGATAATAACTTTGAAAATAGCATTTAAAGTGCAAAATAATTAATATGCTACTGCCGACATTTAAACGCTAGCATATAACTTCTGTATCTAAGTGTGGAATCTATTTAGAACACACAATGTCGAATATCTTCCTATATATTCATGACATATTAGCCCAAATGTATTTCTTGGGGTATGTTTTCTTCAGAAATTTATTTATGACATCAAAAGTAGGTGTCGCTATTGAAAAGTTCGAAGTTAGTGCAATTTTAAATATTTATATGACCCCTTATGAAATTTTTAATATAGGTTATTTCCTGAATATCGGTAACTTTTTTTAAATACTCAATGAATGATCGGTGAATAATGCTGGGTGACTCCTTTTTTTCGGCGACTATACAATAAAAACTAGGAAGCTTTAAAAGATTTTTTTTCAAATGTAGATTTCAACAATTTTTCATCTTTGTAAAAACTAGTCCAATGCACTAACGCCTTAGAACAAGTCTTTCTAAATAATTAAATTGAATTAAGATTTTTTTATATATCTTCGGGAAAATATTTCTTCCTCTATAAAACTAATAACAATATACTATATTGGTACTTATATCTCAATAAAAGAGTTTGAAGAGTCAAATGATTCCCATCTGAACACTTAAATAACTTATAGAACAATGCAGAAAGATCTGGGCCTTCTTGCGGATTAGAGATTTCTGCACTAATGAAGTGATCCATTCTTTGAACGTGTCATGAGTGTTTGAGACAAATGAGAATGTGGGCATGAGGAAGTACACACTTGGCACTTAAATTCTTCAAAACTCTTTGCCTTTGTGATAAGATTCATGAGTGTTTTTTGCTTCTCATGAAAGATTCTCTCGAACAAATCATGACCAACCTGTGGTTTTTGTCCACTTCTTGCCGTTTCTCCGTCTCTGTGAGTATTTTGTAATTCAGTAAATTACGTAAGACGTTCAAAACGAACGTCATTAACCCTCTCAAACCGGGCGAGGCGGTCTAAAAATTTCCTCTTAACAGCACGAGGGCCGGTTTGAGGTGGTTGGGTTTTTTTTGAAGAGAGATGAGGATTTAAGATCACTTCGGAGATAAGCGCAGTAGGAGATCCAATTCAAATGATTCCCATCTGAGCACTTAAATATCTTAAATAACTTTTCCAAACTCTTGTTATTTGTTACTTAGAATAAATAGATTAACCTTAATGCAAAGTTATAGTTAATTAAAGGTGAAAATGATTTCGAATAACGTTGAAGAATTTCCGATTCAAATATTTCAGGTTAACTTATCAGAGATGTATAAAACTACCACTATTTTCATACAATCATTTTCTATTTAGATTTTTTTACCCAGTTTATTTTGAACCTGTAATCGATAGGCATTTTTCTTTTATTTATAGCTTGGGACTTTTATATTTGAGCTGTTAGGAACAAATTAGTATTGTCATTTGATATGGATGAATTATCAAAAGTTGAAAGTAAACTAAATGCGTGTCCAACATAACATTATTAACTTCGAATTTCCTTTCATTTAGATATACTGTTATGAGGCAAATAAGAGGAATAGGGATTTATTATTTTATTAATTAATATATTACTCCTTCGTATCAGACTATATCGAAGGCTTCTGTATATCCAGTGCTCTAAATGGAAGCGAAATGATACTGACCAAGAGGCGAAGATGTATGTGAGTCAGCATGCGAGCTGACAATATGTTTTCAGAACTTCTTGTGATCACGTCAGCAACCAAGCGTGTTATTTATTAGAAAGGGTATTATAAAATATTGAAAACATTTTTTAAAAAATTAGAAATCTAATACTGTTACAACAGCAGCTTTTTTTAAATGATAGTGGTTAAAAAAAATTTCAGATAAGTAACATGCTGTTACAGTGGAATAGGTGATCGTAAATTATTGGACATCTCCCATTTTTGAGAGCCAATATCTGCGAAAATATTTAAGCTAGAAAAAATATAAGTATGTTTCTGAAGGGAATTTTATGCTCATTAATTTGTTAATTCACTGTGTAATATTGTGAAAACTGAATATCGTTCGAGATATGCAAGAAAAACTAAAAATTGATAGAGAAACCAGAAAACGCGCATCACCTTCTGCCGATTGGTAACCATTGCTTATGGAATTCTTTCGCTTTAACACATTTAGAACGCCTCAACGCCGCTTTACATGTCTGAAAAAGTCTTTATTTGCTCTCTCATTTAAAAAAAAACCTTAATTGAAACATTATTCAGTTTTTTCATTAATTTTTTATATGGCTTCAATATTTTATAATCACCCTGTATTTATATAAAGAAAATGCACACTACAGCTATAACTCCAATTGCAAAGTGCAGGGCACAAAAAAACAAAGCAAATGGTCAACAAAAGCTTTAAGCAGATAACGTTGAAACAATTTCAAATCGTGTTAGAAAATTAAAAGTTGACTGTCAATAATTTGCATTGTTATTTTGTAAAATAACCGACCGCTAGATGGCGGTATGGAACATTGTTCTCACAGAGTGTTATTTAAGACAGTTGACTGAAAAGACAAGAACGAGTTCGGCAATTGTATGGACCGTCAATTTTGGCGGCAATACTCTTTACATTATGAAGCAGACGTGAACCTTTCTCCCTTCAGTCGATCTCTCGACATCCTGAGTTTAACATCAAAACTCTTACCATCAACAAGCATTATGGCAATGTATGGACCGCAAGGCACTCCCATCTAGTAAGGACAGGAGGTAGCCCCCCTGCGGGGGGCGGGTACTCCCTGAATACGGTGACTAACTAGACAAGAACGAGATACTGTAGCCCGCAAAGGAGTTGTAAATAAATATAAGTTAGATTTTTTATCAGGTGGATTCGGACTGGGAGTTTTTTCTATCTGTGCTTGTTTGGCTCCAGAATTTTCATTTTATTAATTATTAAAGAGAGGTAATATTATTCCGTAAACACAGTCTCCATTAAAGGCTTTGTGTATGTATTTTTACAATTATATGAACCACGAAGAGATGAATTCTATTACTCGTAAAAATTAATTCGTTGTTGAAAGTGATTTTCTTAAACCAAATTGTCCTCGATTTAGTAAACAATGATAGTCAATATATTCGTGAGGCCGATTAAGAATGAAGTTTTCCGGTAATTTTATTTCTGTAAATTAACGCTGGGAGAACAGAGATTGGTCAGCAATTTGTAGGGTTAGTGACATTCTATCCAGGATTTACAATTCAGACTAGCACGCTTCTTCCCAAAATTTGTGAAATAATTTAGTTACAATATTCTGTTAAAGAGGTTTGTTTGTTAGTTTTCTCATCTATTACAACAAACGGGTTAATGAAGCCTATGAATTCCAGAGGTCCTAATCTCTATACACTTTGATAAACTGGGATTATTTGGCTTCTGAAAGTTTATTTCTTCTGTGGTGGCTGGTGCAGGGAAAGTCTAAAGAGGCAGGAGGAAGAGACGTCTTCTGGAACTGTGTTCGTGTGAAAACTATGTTCAGGTGGATGTTGTTGTTTCGCATCTTCGACTGCGACGGTATTTGCAGGTTTGCTAGACTGCTAGGAGGAGGTAATTGACTTTCCCGGGGCCATATTTATGTATTTATTTATCTATGTATATAATATAATATGTAACTTTAGTAAAAGGGATGGTTTGTACAGCAAAATTAATTTAACCTTGCTAAAACTTCTCCACAGACAAGCTACTAAATTAATTGTTGAAAACTCCATATACTTGGATTGCCTTTTTCAATATTCTTTTACATGATAACATATACATGTTTAAACTTACTTTTTGTTCATGGTATATATAGAATTTTCAATTCTTCAGATTTTGTTTTAGATTTGGTTGTATTGTTTAAATAATGATTTTTTCGTATAGGATTTGATTCTTGATATGTCTTGTTTACTTTGTTTCTGTATGTTCACATATAACAAATTATATTTAGGTTTATATTAATATATTATGTACTAGCTGTTACCCGCGACTTCGTGCGCGAAGAATTTGAATTATTCTTTTTTTTAATTCACGAATGTAAATGTTTTGTTGCATTTTGAAAGGCGAAAGTAAAAGTTCTGACGGAGATAATATTTAATTGGACGGCTGACAGGAGTGTACTTTACATGTATGCTGATATAGTTATGTAAATGTTTTATCTATTCTAATATACTTTTGTATACCACATTATTTGCACGGATTGAGAGGTAGTGTGGGCTGGACACACGTGAACCCGCCATGCATAGTTGCATATGCGAAAAATATGGTTTTTCAAAATGTACATCTGCCACTTTCGGTATCTGCCCCCGAGCCTGGCAAATGACATTTTTAAAGGGATTTGTTGCCTTCTGAACTGAGATGATAAATCCTTCGGCATAATCGGATCTCTCTCTTCTCCCTATATCAGTCATAACAGTAGTTTTCATGACGTTTGGACCTTGGTGTGTAATTTACGACCGTGTGCCATTGCGCAGTCTCGGTATATCGAGGTTGCATATTAGTAGTACTGGCACACCGGCATTCAATCTCGGCTTGTCGGAAGGTGCCCTGACAATTCTAAGATGTTGAAGAGCTCTACGGTATATGATGTTCCTTGTTAATGCCCATTACCGTATCTACAGATGGATATTCTGTGATACCTCACTGTGAAAGTTAAACAAAACATCGAGAGAATAATTCACTAACGTCATTGGATCACTATGTAACCGCATTAAAAGCTGCAAATGCTACGACAACTGGAAACCGGAAATGTAAAGTCTCCTTTGTTGTTAATGGTAAATGAAAGCAATATTTTCTTATATTAACTTTAACACTGGCAAAAGCCCGCCCGCGAAACAGTAATTTGGCTTGAATTTATTTCTATAAGAATAAAAAGACTTGTTAGAAATTACGTTACAAAAATATTTTTAAACCTTAATAACAATCAGAGAAAACATTTCATCGCAATGTAATTAATAGCATTAAAAAGATCATTTTCTGGTCTTTAAAATGGCATAAAATTAATTGTTGTCTAATAAATATTTCAGAAGTTATTGACAAAAAACGTCTAAGCATTAGGCTTAAAAGCGGCTAATTTTCGTTATTTAATTAAACATCTTAAGAACTAATTAACTCTGAAAGTTGAAAATAACACCTTTGACCTAAAAATATGCTCTAGAATGCCGTGTGTAAATTTCAAGTCGCTACCGTTCACCGGTTAGGAGGAGTTCTTGTGACCGACCGATCGACCGACAGACAGACAGATACATGTAAATTCTACCTTATTGTATGGATACTTATAAATATAAGCAAAATTTTCAGAAATAAAGGTAAATTAGTTCAAAGTTCCTAGTAACTGAGTAGCTATAAATTTGCGTTATTTCAAAGTCGTCTGCACTTAAAATTTAAAAAATTAATAAAAATTGAATGAAAAACGTCACAGAAATAAAATTGGTATCATTGCAAAGGTAAAATGTTTATCTTTAAGATGGTATAACAATAATGCGTATAGAACAATTTGTTCTGAAGTGACAGCGGAAAAAAGGATTACGTGATAGTCGATTTTAAAAATAATTTATTCCACATGTTTTCGCATTCCTGAAGGAACACGTGACAGTTTATTGAAAAATAAAAATCTTCATCGCAAATCGCGGAGTCAATGGGCTTTCTTTGTTAACTATTTTTAATCTGTAGTCAAAAATAATTAATTTAACGTGATTTCACCTAGCTTATGTCCGTTCGTGGGTGTCAAGCTACAACTCGGCCAATTTTCATCCAAATCGGTTTTGTGGTTTGGTCGTGAAAGCTTGACAAACAGACAGACAGAAAGACAGACAGACTGACACACTTTCGCATTTATTATATTATTAAGGATTTATAAATGTCAAGGGAATATATATTTTGAAGTATAAATAATCCAAAAGTTAAATGAAACAAAGTACAACGAATACTAATAATTGGACAGACAACAGGTAATAAATTAACGGAAAACAACAGCTAATAAAAATTAAGGAACTTCGGTAAAAGCAACATATGTGTAGGTCTTTTGAATTGTGTTTCGCCAGTACTTTTCAAATTGTGTTATTGTTTCTTTGTCTGTGAAGTCTATTTAGTTGAAGTTAATTTGGGCAATTCGCATCATGAAAGCTATCAGGAACAGGATTTTGACGAATTTAAAAATATCTTCTTTACGGATATGCTAAATGGCTTTACAAATTTGTTTTAAGATGCTACATACTAATTATTGAAGTATTTATAAGTCCCAAATAGGGCAAGTATAGATTATTACTGGACGCAATATGGAAGTTTCAAAGAACAACTTATTTTTATTTCTTAATTAATTATTAGTATCTTGAGGTTTCAAGGAATTTGGTTTTAATAACGTTGTAGTGTTTTTTCACGTTAGGCTAGAATACAATGTGACACCAAAATATTTTGTTTGCCGAGGTCATGTAAATGCCTGATCTTTAATTTGTACATTAGGATTGTGTTTTTTCTACCCATGGCATAGAATACATCTTTAGTTTTCTCTACGTTAATATCAATTTTACATCTGAGGAACAAGTCGTTTAAAAGTGCTACCTGCCTTTTTAGAGCTTATTTGTTTAAATCGTCACACAACAAACAAAACCACACAATCTTAGTTTTTTAAAATTTCAATGAGGAAGATAATACTCAATTTTTCAAAACCAATGACGAATACTTCTGAATGTTTTTTAATTCATATTTTGTAGGAACAGCACTTGTAAAAATTATCAGCACATGCTTACAGTAAATCACTAATAAAAACAGTAGCATAACTTTCAAAAGCGCTCAGCTCAACAATTTTCCAGCTGCCATTTCAAACAAAACTTCAAAGATACTCAAAGACCTTCAAACACACTCCAAAAACGTTCACTCGCCTCGGTACCTCCGAGTCTTTATACTCTTTCCGATAGGATGTGACGACACGTAGACTCACCTAGAACGTTCTCTATATCTCTTTCACAAATAGAAATAGGATAAAAATTCTACTATTTTCGAAGACCTTCATTTTATCTTCAAGTTTCCACGTTTGTCTACAATATCAGGGGCATCAGCATGACCTACCTCGGTAGCAAGTATGAACCCTTGTAAAAGTTCTCTCCTACCATAAGTAAAATATTCCTGGGAAGCGGCATTACATGTTCGTAACAATATTCAATAAGCTAGAGGTGCCCTACCTGTTGAATTTGAATTATTTTATTTGTAATTGCATTATCATTTCTTAATTTTATTATTTACATTGTTATTGTATTGTTTTCATTGTTATTTTGTAAAACAACCGACAGGTAGATGGCGGTACAGACCATTGTTCTGAGAGAGTGATCTTTTTAGACAGTTCAATGTAAAGACACGAAAGAGGATGGTGTAGTTCGCAAAGGGGTTGTAAATAAATATAAGTTAGTTATTATATCATATTCATTTTATTCATAGCTGAAGAAGAGTGGAAATTTTTTGTTTCATATTTGGTGTTTCAAGAATATATGATAAATATGGACTTCGAGGAAATTAACTATTGGCCCACCATTAAAGTGGGCACCCTTAATATTGTTATGAAGTTGTAAAGTTATTTCCCTGACATGCTGATCCTGGCAACAAACTTGGTAACCATTTTAGCGACTTGGCGACAAAGTTGTCGACTTTGGACACAAAAGGAATAGTCTAGAAAAATCCTGAACTGTGGTCCTACCTCTACTGGAAGCCAGTGATTTCATGGATCTTCTAGAAATTATGTTCTTCACTTCCTACAAAATGACATCACTTCCTATTGAAAAGGTATAAAAGCAAGCTCTCAAACCAAGAATAATCAGTTGTAGTATGATCAACAAGCAAGCTGATGAACTGAGAGGTATTGAGCTCTATTGAAAGTGAGGTAATTGAGATTTATTGATAATCTGTATTGTAAATTTGTGCAAGTGCAGATTTGTTACGTGTGCTACGCTTGTTTTCTTATTATATTCGTGGAATAAAGAGTTTTATTTGTTATTCTGTTTATTGTAGTGCATTCACGTACAGCTGCAAGATGATTTTTGTGACAGTATGCATATATTATATTAATATATGCAGCATATATTATATAATCCAGTATATATTATATTAATATATGCAGTAAAATTCATACCCACTAAATGCCAAATTTGGTAGCGCTAGGTTCAACGATTTGTCTTACGGAGCTTTGCATTCGGTGCGTAATGATTTTTTTTTAATAAAAAGAAAAAATGACAGTCTAAAACCACCATCATGTTAACAGAGTATTTATTCGAGGGCGCATTTATTTTCATCATTTTCGTTTTAGCATATTTCATTTTTACTTTTATTTGCTTTAAAGGAATTTTTCTCGCTTTTTATTTCTCCTCAATTTTATGAAGGTTTTTTTTTTATATCGGATAAATATAATTTTCTTTTCGGCATACATATTACGACTGCATGAAAAAGAAATGCACTTCCATCGCATTTTACATGTGTTAATAGTTTTATATATTTCTGAAAAACAGTTTTAGATCTTTTTATTTCTATATCTATAATTAAAGATAAATTACTTCCTTTAGTTGAAACCAGAAATAAAATAATTTTCGAGTACTCTAAATTTCAAGTTGTATTTTTAAATTAAGAATTTATCAGCTTATGCCACTGAAATAAAAAAAAAGTTTCTTTCGATTAGAATTAAAAATTGAATATTTCTTTCTTTCAAAGTCAACAAATACAAGATTTACGAGAATTCATCTGCAGAATACATTTATGTTTATTTGTTTATGAATAAATGTATTTCATTTTTTACTTTCAGTCCTTCTGTATTTTTTAAATGAATTTCTCTGAGGCAGAGATTTGAATTCTCAGAAGAGAATCCCATCTGATCTTAAATATTTGTACGAAATACTGCAAAATGAAAGAAAAAAATAAAATAATCATTTTTTTGGCAAAAAGTCAAAACAAATTCCTACGTTTTATGAGTGAATCTCGAATTTAAGAATAAGGGTATTTTTAGAGAATTACAACACTTTCAATTAATTGATAGCAGCAAGAAGCATTCAAAATCAAAGACTGTTTACGTAGTGTCATTTGGAAGAAATAAATTTTTAGTTTAATTGCTTGCATGGTCTTTGAAACATAAATTATTTATAATTTATAAAATATTTTGAAACTTTGACAATAGCCATAATTTAGTGAATACATATCGTATATTTAAATATTTTTTTTCCAAATTCTAAAACTTTAAGAACTGGAAAATTGACGTGAACAGTAATTTTTTTTCTAATTTAAATGCACAATTAACTCTTTTATTATATTAAAAGAGCAATAAGTTGCAATGCTGGAAATTTTGAATGAAGAAAACCAGGAAATTATTTGTTGCTTCCATTCTTCCTTTGACTTTATTACATAATTTTTATTGGAAACGAAATGGCGTGTGTCAATCAAACATTTTTATGTAGTAAGATACAGGATAAATCGATTTGATAGAAATCCTTGTAAACATTGTGCAGATACTAAAAGAAATAAAGGGGAAAACACTAAACTGTGAAATTAGGAACAGCCAAATTCTACTGAGATGAGCAACCATTTCTCTTATCTACAATTTCTATCTATTACAAAAGCAGAATTTCTAAGACGTCAAACTGTCGCGCAATATCATGTAATAAGGAATACAAAAATTCGCAGCCAAATTATCAACATAGATAACTATTAATCACACCTACTTATGTCTTAGAACTGATTAGCTCAAAGCTCTGATGTTCGAAGTTCCAAGCAAATGAGAATAGCGATAATCATCGAAATTCTCGAATGGCAACTTATAAATATAAATGGAGGTGAGCTGAAAGGATCAACGATCGCGATTCATTGTTTGTGACGATTCATAGTGAAACGCGATGGATCACAGTCAATGGTTCTTCGGAAAGATATCGATAGATCGATTTAAAAAACAGATTTTCTTCGAAGTATTGATTTTTTTCTATAAATTGAAAATCTGCACAACCGTACACTATCTCAGAACTGGACGCCCTTTCATAGAAAGGGCGATTTTAAACACAAGAATGTCCGTGCTTTGTTACCGGCAAAACATTATTTAAATGTATAGGCATGAGCAAAAGCTCATTTGACATAATTATGTTTGATAATCTATAGAGAATCTGAAATGCAGAAAAATTGGCGCCATTCTGAACACAATATGGACGTATATCTAAAACGGAACGAGTAAGACGAATGAAAGTTGGTATATCGTATTTACACTTAACAGGAAAAAAGCATGTATAAACAAAAAAAAATCATAGAGAACACCTGCGTTCGCAGTGGCTTAGCGGTAAGATCTTCAGAGATTCCACCTAATATTAACTGCGCAGCTCAGCCAGTAGCACACTATATCAAACGCTAATGTTGCCAAACGTCCTCCCTCTGGTCTGGTATTTCTGCTTGGAGAAGGGGTGCCAGCTGTGGTGTCCTATTCGTCATTTTACCGCTACACAAAATTAAAAGTTCCACCTCAAAATAGCCCCTGAATTACTTAAAATTAAGAAGTTAATATAATTAAACTTAAAGGAGACATACCGCATTGGCAGAAAAATGTGTACCTTATTTCTTGATTGCTGCACATAACTTGAATCCTGACACAACTAGTCAGGTATTGTTGGAACGTTCAAACGCTGGTCAAATCGTTCTGTTACTTGTCACAACTCTCTACGTTTGACTTTGTGGTATTTCCTTTGTAGAGAACGCTGAAATCCATCTTGAAATATCAATACGAAACAATAGATGAGAGCGAATAATTTAGCACAGAGTCTAACGTGCGAGTCCAAAACAGGGTTCCCAGAGCAGTTCCAGCAATGCAAGACATGCTGGGAGACGTGTTTATGTATATCAGGTTTAGTTTAGTTACGTTAACCTGTTTTGAAACAGACCGAGAGCTAATCTGCGACGAACCTCTTAATTTTGAACCACGGTCAGATGACGCACGACAACTGAGTGGGATCCTCCTCTTCAAACTTTCGTAACACACTGGCGAGTCTTATTTGCATTACCTGTCGGCTCATTCCCTTGGTTTCCAGTTGTCAGTTTAACCTAACTGACGATTTTGGATTAAAAAATATCATGTCTTCCATATGTATACAATATAATTTTTTAAAAAATTTTTAGTTGTTTTCCATGTTTGAATGGAAGAGCAACTTTCTATGAAAATGTTTATTATGAACCCGTTCTGAGGTCCACCTTGTGCGAAATAAGTTGCTAATATTTCGGTGTGGGAAATGGAATTAAATGAGACCAAACTAAAACAATAAAACTGTTATTTTTAAAGATGCATATAAAGAATGGATCCTCCAGTGTACGACTGAAAATCTAAAACCGAATCTAAATGAAAAGATTTTTTATCCGCAGGGATAAAATTAATTTCAGATTAATATAGTTTAACAAATCGAAAATATAATTAAAGTAATTTGATATTAAATTCTATAAGTTAAAGTTTTTGTATAATGTTTCAGCTGTGATGCGTAAGGGAGGAGAATATCAAATAAAGTGTTTAGTACATCAGTAAAGCATGTGCGGAGAAAGCTTTTAAAAAATGTTTTTTAATTTGAATTTTAACATTTTGTATCTTTGTCAAGAACTAGTCCAAGGCACCTAGCACAAGTCCTTATCAATAACGCAAATAATGTATTGATTTGAATTATTTTATGAAATATTTTGCTTTCGAATGATACTTACATATAATTAAAAGAGTTGGATGAAAAATCTTATCTAAAATAAAAATCCAAATAAAATCTTAAATGTCTTACATGACTTTTCTTAATTCTTGATAGCTAGAATAAATGTATTGACCTTATTGCAAAATTATAGTTCATGCAAGGTGTAAATGATTTCGAATAATGAAGAGACATTTCAGATCAACTATTCAGACATGTATGTTAACACCACTATTTTAATTCAAACATTATTTATTTAAAATTTTTAAATATATTCATCTATACTTATTGTCTCGACTTTCTTTTCTTCGCTCATTTATAGCTTGGATTTTCATATCTGAGCTGGTAAAAAAATTGTTATTGTCCTTTATTACGAATGAATTATGAAAAGTTGAATGTAAACTAAATGCGAGTACGAAATAACATTTTGAACTTTTACTTTCAATTTCCTTTCATTTAAATATGCTGCTACGAGGTGGATAAGAGGAATGGGGAATTAATATTTTATTAATTTATGCATCAGTCGACAAACCAAATATCCAGCGATTGATTTTGTATGTCCATGAAGACGGCACAAATACTTTTACCCTTCAATGAACTCTGACATGATGAATTCTGTGACTCGTAAAAATGTATTCGCTGCCGAAAGTGATTTTCTGAAACCGAATTGTCCTGGATTTACTAAGCCTATAGAACGAAAAGATTTTCAGTTACATTTTCTTCAGTAAATGTACGTTTTGAGAAGAGAGATTGGTCGATAATTTATCGGGTTGGTGAAACTCTATCCTTCTTTCAACAATCTAGCAAATAAATTAGTTTGAATATTCTGTTAACGATTTGGTGATATATAGTTGTTATTAGGAGGTGTTTTAGCATTTTGTTTATTAAAAAAAGTTGGTTACTGATGCATATGGTCTTCTGAGGGTCTTAATCTAGAATGATGTTTGATGTAATGAGCATACTTTGCTCCTGAAATTTTCCTTCTTCAGTGGTTGCTGCATCCTGTCCAGATCACCGAAAGTCTGGATTTAGAAGGGTAAAACTATAAAAATAGATGGAGTTTTATTTCATAAATACATGCAACTTTTTCTACAGCTTTGTTTTAAAACTACTGTATATGTAAACCTAAATTTTTAATCAACGAACTGATGTAGAATTATAAATAACTGATGTAATTTTTAAAACAAATTCCATTCTCATTAAACGGATGTCCCGACAAGCGAGGTCCGGATTAGCGGTACTCTCTTGTATCAAGTTTTTTTAAGCTATCTAATATAGTTATTTATATTAGATGAGTAGAATCAAAAGGCTGATTATTGGATCCCATAGAATCAACAGTAATGACTTTTTTAAATATGTATGTAAAATATTTAGTGGTATTTATATATTGGAATCCCTATCTAATATTAATTTTACAAACAAAAAAATCACAGTGTGTTAAGCAATTATAAGACCACTAATGAATTAGGGCATTTCTGAAGAACACAATATAATAAACAAATATATATATAGAAATTTTTAGCGAGTGTATTTAAAATTGATCGTGAAAGACTTTGTGTACGAATTCCAACTTTTAAAAATATCTTAAATTTGATTGAAATCTAATACTTTTTCTGGAAATTAAATTCCTAGTGACGTTAAAAACTTATAGGACCACATGAGGAAATTAGTATATTATATTTCATAAGAGAATCATAATAAAAAGCATGCGTTATTATATCGTTAAGTATTATTTGAGGAGCAAAGGTGCAGGCTTTGATTGTGTTATCCGCGATTTATTGACGTTACTTCGGGTTAAAGACTAATATGACTAAGACTAATATGATGCGAAGTGAAAAAATTTTTATTTTATAATAATGCTGGTAAATCTGTCAAAGAAATAGCGAGGTTAATGAAGCGTTCTAAAACTGCTATCCACAATGCCTTATTAGAAAATATGATGCCAACAAAATAAAACGCTTTGGATGAAAAAGGATTTTGACAGCACAAGACGATCGACAAATGTTTCGACGATCAACTAAATGTAGTTCTTTCAATTAATAAAAATTTGAAACGCTTCAGATTAAATTTTCACATGTCATAGTCTGGAAAGGTCTGAAATCAAATATGTATACATGATTTTTGTAAATGAAGAGAACACAAAAATTACTGAAATATCATCAAGAAGAAAGACTGAAATTGACTAAAATACCATGCCATGGAACGACAAGCGGAAAACAATTATATTTTCTGAGAAAGAATGCTTCAGTCGACAAATGGAAGGAGGATCAATTATGAGAGACTTTAATTATGATGGATAGTGAATTTACAGCGAATTTCGCATGGAGTCCGCGCAATAGCATGTTATGCAATATGATCATATGATACCATTTGTTTCTTTATTAGGAGGTGCTAACTAGATAGTTCGGCAGGACAATGCTTCTTGACATACAACTAAATCCACCCAGGAATAGTTTTAATGAAAAAAAAAGATTAACTGTTTATTGTTTGACATTTCCAAGTCAAAGTCTGGACTTCAATCCCCATAGGAAATCTTTTGGGTAAATTATGTAGCAAAGTTAATGCAAATAACAAACAGTTTTCATCTACCAATGAAATGGAGGTAGCCATTGTAAAAGAATGGCACATTACTTCTGAAATTTATCTTAAACATATGGTCTTTTCAATGCAAAACTGAATGTTTGTTGTCAGGAGAAAAGATGGACACACATCATATTAATTTTCATACTTTTTTTGTTTTTAGACAAGTGGACATATAATTTGATTGCAACGTTTTTTGCATTTATTTTATTATTTTTGTTAACTTTTTCATTTAGTGCAAAATTCAAAATTATTAAAACATAATTATAATAAATATATTGCAGTATCATATCTCATGTGTTACTAATTGTTAGGGGTTTCATCTCCTTTGGGTCCGAAAATCTAATATATTAGAGTTTAAGTGGTAATTAGAACTCGATCTGATAGACAAAATACATAAACCAGTGTGAGGAGAACCAAATCCATGAGTAAGAGATTATAAGGGAAATGATAAGTTGTAGTATATGTTAATTCAAAAAATATCAAAAAAAGCTGTTTAAAAAACATAAGTTTAGACAAGCTGTTGAAATTACTTGGCGCTAAATAAACTATTTTTGTGAATTATTTAATACAGTAGTTCCTCACTGTCCCGGCAGATATTATACCACATTACTACCAGATTAGTGAAACCTTCGGATTAGTAGAGGTTCATTTAAGAAGCTCATATTAACCTATGTGTCTTGTTATAAATTTATAAAATTATGCAGAAAAATTTGTAATATATAATTAATATCACGTAATATGATCCAAAATGCAATCAGTTTATGCCATCCAAATTCCATTGGCATTGGCATACCGCGCTTTATTTACCTTCTCGCTCCCCACTCCTTCTTCAATAAATTCTGGACTAATGGCAGGGACAGATTATGGAAACTAATGTACTAACAATGTTTCTATTAAACGTATTCATCATCACTCTCAAACATTTTGCCCATGCACCGCCAAACCATTCACTATTTATTATTTATTATGTATCATAATAATATTGAGTTGAATTTGGAATGTTCTTCCTGAATTCTGTAATTAAAACCTTCCTTATTCCTCTTGAATTCCTTCATTCAAACAGCGCGCTGTTTCAATTAAAAACCAGATGCCTATGCACTACTTAACGTACCTTTTAAATAAATTTAAATATAATGCAAATAGCAATAACATTGAACATATTTATGAAAGTTATTTTCGAAAGTCTTTTATCTATTATGGCAGCGGCCTGAACAGAATGATCAGTTATATGAATAATAGCAATCCTTTTAAGGAGATTGATCAAATGTGATAGAAACATTTACTTTTATTCTTCACATATGTACATTTATTATTATTTACAGGAAAATGTTAAATAAAAATAATATATTTTAAGATTGCTCAGTAAGTGAGGTTCCAAACAGTTTTAAAAGATAACTTTTTTGTGCCAGGAGCTGACTGAATCAATGGATCAATCATGTGAAATCTGAGGTCTAGAAATTGTTAAACGATTGCAGCTGTATCCTACGACATTTCATCTAGTAATTACTAGACGACAGCTGTGCCATATGACAGTGATGTAAAAATATACGATTTCCTTGCAAAATCGTTAACATGAGGCGTGCAGAGAAAATAATTCTTCTGTTAACTGCTTAGAGATGGGCTGATTATCTGTTTCTTACACACGATGAGTCTTCAGTAGAAGGATATATACGTATTTTTAGAAAATTTGAATCTTCAATAAGCAAGCAAGCCAAGAAACCCCGATCTGGCCAAAGCCGTTCGGTGGTTTAATCTGATAGGCCGCCGCAAAGCAGCCCTACCCAGAGCATAAGTTGACACCTGTCGGAGGCGGATACCCAGCAGCTGACTCTATATTCATAACCCAATTGGAGCGATACGGCGGTTTCGAAGTCAAAAGCAAAAATTCTCGACCATTAGAAAAATTCATTTCGATCCCTTCTCTCCAATCGCAAATCAATTCTCTTCGCGGACGCAAATGGAAATATAATCCAAAATCGCTTTAATGAAAACGTATTAATTGTTTTAATTTTATTTAAACAATTAATTATAATATAATTTATTAGTAATTAATTTCTTTTACCAATTTCAATTACTAGAAATTAGAATGAATAAAGCGTATCTGGAAAGGTCGATTAGAATCTTCAATCAAGCTTAGAGAATCAAACTATTTTAGCATTAAATCATAGGATCTGAAAGGCAAAGTGGGGGGTGCCGCAATAGAAAATTATTTGCTAGTGAATTAAATAAAGGAAAGGGGTATACATGATAAAATGTAGAACGCAATCTCAATAAATGAGTTTGAAGAGTCAAATGATTCCCATTTGAACACTTAAATATCTTATATAACAATTCTAAACTATTGTTATTTGTTAGCTAGAATAAATATATTGACCTTAATGCAAAATATCTATATTATATAAAACGCTTATGCGTGGCGCAAAAAAGTACCTTTATTTCTTTCTCCCCGTTGGCAACGATCAGTTTGTTTACCGCATTTCGCTAACCGAGCTAATCACTTACGGATTACAGGAGTACAAGTCGTTACTTTTTTTCTTTTTGAATTTATTTATTTAAAATTAAATCTTTGCGAACTTCTGAATACAATTTGCGTAGAAGAGAGCAGAGTGCAAGGGAATCCCTGGATGAAAGATTTCAGCGAAGATCGGCCAGAAATGCCGCCGATAGGCTTAGGCGAGCCAGAGATGTGTAAATATAAAAATTACAGAATAAGGACCACAGAGAACTAATTATACTTCAGAAAAGTTCTCTTGCACACTGCTCACGGATAATGATTAAAGTTTCATACTGTTTGCAACGTGTATATATAGAGAAATTAGATTTTTTTGCCACCGTGTTTGTACGGACTATTTTATCCCAGATATATTTTCACTGGAAGTGAATTGCCACATGCTGCTTATGGTGAATGATAATGTTGCATAATTTTTTTTGTGTGTGTAATATTTCATAAAAAAGAGTGCATATTTAAAATTTCGGTTAAAAAAGCAACAATTTTGTAAATTTCGATAAAAGCTATCTTATCAATTATAAAAGGATAAAAGTAAATAATTATTATGGGTTTTAAATTTGAATAGTTAATATGAACATGTTTCAAGCCACTATTTTCTTTAAACTGTCATTTTTTAGCTAAAAGGTTGCAAGATGGTTTACATCTGTCTACGAAAAGAGACGATCAAGAATTTTCTTAGATTTAAAACACAAATGATTGCATTGAGAAAAACACTATATCTTTCTTAGCTAAATAATTGTTGTAATAAGCATGTATACAAATGGGGAAGCTTTTCTGTGTAATATTTCATAAAAAAGGAGTGCATAGTTAAAATTTTGGTTAAAAAAAGCAGCAATTTTGTAAAATTTTGAAAAAAGCTACCTTATCAATTTTAAAAAGCTAAAAGTAAATAATTGTTATGGGTTTTAATTTTGAATAGTTAATGTGAATATGTTTCATACTACTATTTTCTTTAAACTGTCCTTTTTTAGCTATAAGGTTGCGAGAAGAGTTACATCTTTCTGCGACAAGAGACGATCAAGAATTTTTTTAAAACACAAATGACTACACTGAGAAAAACACTATATCTTTCTTGGCTAAATAATTGTTGGAATAAGCATGTATACAAGTGGGAAAGCTTTTCTGTGTAATATTTTTAAAAAAAGAGCCTTAATATTTTATAATAAATATTTGTCTTGACTTATTATATAGCAACGAACAACAAGTTCAATTAGAAAGAATTTTTCAGATAATCTTATTTCAGTAAAATAAACTTGGGAAAACAGAGTTCTATCAATAATTCATCGCGATGGTGAGCTTCTATACACGTTTTAAAATGGGAACTAGCCCTGCTTCTTCCAATAATCTAAATTCTCTTAATTAATCTTCTTCTAATCAAATAATAAATTAGTTAGAATACTCAGTCAAAGATTTCTGTCTACATATAATTGTAGTTGTTACTGGAAGTTTTTTTTATCTGTGCTTGTTTGGCTCCTGAACTTTTATTTTATTAATTTATGTATTATTCCGTAAACCCAGTCTCCATAAACGGCTTTGTGCCTGTATTTTTACAATTATATGGACCACTTAGAGATGAATTCTATTACTCGTAAAAATTAATTCGTTGTCGAAAGTGATTTTCTTAAACGAAATTTTCCTCGATTTAGTATACTATGATTGTCAATGTAGGCCGAGGATTCAGAACGAAGTTTTGAGGTAATTTTATTTCTGTAAATTAACGCTGGGAGAATAGAGATTGGTAGGTAATTTATAGGGTTGGTGACATTTTATCCAGGTTTTGCAATTCAAAATTCATATTCAAAATTCTAATTCATTCAGACTAGCACGCTTCTTCCAACAATTTGGGAAATAACTTAGTTTCAATATTTAGTTAAAGATTTATGTTGTCTACATATAGTTGTTATTGGGAGGTTTTTAAGTTTTTGTTAATTTCATCATCTATTACAATAAATGGGTTAATGAAACCTATGGCCTCCATAGGTCCTAATCTCTATACACATTACTGAACTGGGATTATTTAGCTTCTGAAAGTCTCTTTCTTCTGTGGAGGCTAGTGTAGGGAATGAATAAGAAGGCAAGGAGTAAGGGACGTCTTCTAGAAATGTGTTCGTGTGAAAACTATGTTCAGGTGGAAAGTGTTGTTTCGCATCTTCGACTGCGACGATATTTGCAGGTTTTCTGGATGCAAAGGGGTCTTTCCCGGGGCCAAATTTATATATTTATTTCTCTGTGTATGCAATATATTATGTATTTATAAATGTCAAGGAAATATGTATTTTGAAGTATAAATAATCCAAAAGCTAAATAAAACAAAATACAACGAATACTTTTAAGTGGACAGACTCTAACGGAAGGCAACAGCTTATGAAAACTAAGGAACTTCGATAAAAGCAAGATATTTTTAGATCTTTAGATTTTGGTGTTTCGACAGGACTTTTCAAATTGTGTCATTCCTTCTTTTTTGTGAAGTCTAGTTAGTTAAGGTTAATTTGGGCAATTCGCATCATAAAAGCTATCAAGAACGGGATTTTGATGACTTTAAAATTGTCTTCTTTAGGGATATGCTAAATGGCTTTACAAATTTGTTTTAAGATGCTATATTCTAATCATTGAAGAATTTATAAGCCCCAAATAGGGCAAGTATAGATTATTAATGAACACAATGTAGAAGTTTCAAAGAACAACTTATATTTAATTCTTAAATAATTATTACTATCTTGACGTAGCAAATAATTTTGTTTTAATAACGTTGAAGTGTTTTTTTTTCATGTTAGGCAAGAATCCAACATGACACCAAAATATTTTGTTTGCGGAGATCATGTAAATGCCTGATCTTTAATTTGTACATTAGGATTGTGTTTTTTCTACCCTTGGTAAAGAATACATCTTTAGTTTTTTCTACGTTAATATCAATTTTACATCTGTGGAACCAGTCGTCTATAATTCCTACCTGCCTGTTTAAAGTTTATTTGTTTAAATCGCCACTTAATATACAACACCACCCATCTTATTTTTTGAGATTTCAATGAGGAAAGAAAATACTCAATTTTTCGCTACCAATGACGAATATTCTTTAATGTTTTTTCTTCATAATTTGAAGGAACAGCACTTGTAAAAATTCTCAGCACATGCCGACAGCAAATCACTGATAAAAACAGTAGCAATAGCAGTAGCAGTAGTAAATTTCAAAAGCGCTCAGCTCAACAGACTTTCAAGTGCCACTGCAAACATAACTTCAAAGATTCTCAAAGACCTTCAAACTCACTCCAAAGACATTCACTCATCTCGGTACCTCCGTGTTTTTACACTCTTTCCGATAGGATGTGACGTCACATAGAATCACCTAGAACGTTCTCTATATCTTTGTCACAAATAGAGATATGATAATAATTCTACTATCTTCGGCGACCTTCAATTTAACTTCAACTTTCCATGTTTGTCTTCAATTTCGGGGGCATTGCGTTGATCTCCCTTGGCCGCAAGTAAATGTCTTTCTCCTACCATAAGTCAAATATTGCTAAGAAGCGGCATTACATGCTCGTAACAATATTCAATAAGCTTAAGGTGCCCTACTTATTGAAATTGTTTTATTTTCATTGTAAATGTTTTATTTTCAGTGTAATTTTATTATTTGCATTGTTACTGTATTGTTTTAATTGTTATTTTGTAAAACATCCGACCGCTTGATGGTGGTAAAGATCATTGTTCTGAGAGAGTGCACTATTTTTAGACAGTTGACTATAAGACTCGAACGAGGATGTTGTAGTTCTTAAAGGGGTGGATTGTAAATAAATATAAATTAGTATTTATATGATATTCATTTTATACATAGCTGAAGAGGAGTGGAGCATTTTTGTTTAACATGTTGGTATGTCAAGAATATATAATAAATATGGATATGGATTAATCTTCTAGAAAATTCCTGAACTGTGGTTCTATCTCTATTGGGACCCAGAGATTTCATGAACCTTCTACAAATTATGTCACTTCCTACATAATGACATCACTTCCCATTGAAAAGGTATAAAAGCAAGCACTCAAGCCAAGAGCAGTAAGTTGTAGTCTGATCAACAAGAAGCTGGTGAACTGAGAGGTATTGATCACTATTGAAAGTGCGGTAATTAAGATTCATTGATAACCTCTTTTGTAAATTTCTGCAAGTGCAGATTTGCGCTACGTTTGTTTTCTTAGAATATTCGTGGAAATCATTTTATCCTGCTCATTGGACTGAATCACACCTGCTTATGACTCAGAAGTATGTGATTAGCTCAAAGCACTGATGATTTAAGTTTCAAGTAAATGATAATCGCGATAGTCATCGAAATGCGCAAATGAGAACTTGAAAATATAAATGAAAATTAGCTGAAAGCATCAAGGATTGCGATTGCTGCATCACAGTCAATGGTTCTTCCGAAAGATATTGATAAAACGATTTGAAAAACCGATTTTTTTTCCAAGAATTGATTTTTTTTCTATAAATCGAAAATCTCCGCAACCGTAACATACACTATCTCAAAACTGGGCGCCCTTCCATACTAAGGGTTATTTTCAAGATAACAAAGTACGTGCTTTGTAACCGGTAATACATCATTTAGGCATCAGCAGAAGCTCATTTGGCATTGTGTTTGATAATCTTCAGAGAACCTGAAATGCAGCAAAATTTGTGCCATTCTGAACACAACATGAATCGTATATCTGAAACGGAATGAGCAAGACAAAAGAAAGTTGGTATATCATTTTTGCACATAACAGGATAAAAGTCATGTATAAATCATAAAAATAATATACAGAACCTTCGACCACATGCAAATGATAGGCGATGATTCCGATTCTTCAATGATTCCAAATAATATAAACCGCGCAGCACAACCTGTTTCACGCTACATCAAAAGTTAATGCAGCCAAAGGTCCTCCCGCTATTTTGGTACTTATGATGGGGAGGGGATGCCGGCTGCGGTGTCTTTATCGTCATTTGAACGCTATATATATTCAAAAGATTCACCTCAAAATAGTCCCTGAATTGCTTGAAAATAACAAGTCAGTATAATTAATTTTAAAAAGCAGACATACCGGATAGGCAGCAACATTTTTACCTTATATCTTGATTGCTACACATAACATGAATCCTGATACAACTAGTCGGGAATTGTTGGAACGTTCAAACGCTGGTCAAATCGTTCTGTTACTTGTCAGAACTCTCTACGTTTGACTCTGTGGCCATTCTTTAATTCAGAACGTTCAGATCCATCTTGAAATGTCGATATGAAACAATTGATGAGAGTGAATAAATTAGCCCCAAGTCTAATGTGTGATCCCAAAAGAGGATTCACAGAGCAGTTCCAGCAATGCAAGACATGCTGAGAGAGGTGTTTACGTATATAAGGTTTAGATTATTTACGTTAACGTCTTGTTTTGAAACATCCCTAGAGCTTATCTGCGACGAACTGCGTAGTTTTGAATCCCGGTCAGATGTCGCAGACGCCGCCTGACATGGCAACCTCCTCTCCAAATTTTCGCAGCATACTTAGAGGAG
This sequence comes from Araneus ventricosus, assembly GCA_013235015.1. Taxonomy (NCBI): domain Eukaryota; kingdom Metazoa; phylum Arthropoda; class Arachnida; order Araneae; family Araneidae; genus Araneus; species Araneus ventricosus. The sequence goes on along the minus strand of BGPR01007179.1, from coordinate 23,913 downwards.
ACACTCGTCATTAAAACGTAGGCTTAGATATAATGGATTCATTTCAGAAGTCCGATTTCTTCTTCATCAGATTATATATTATTAAAAAAACAGGATTTTTTTATAAAAAATTCATTTCGAACTCTTTAAAGTCAAATGTTTTTAATACTTGAAACCCATACAGGTCTATTGGGTATCCGCGGCAAGAAAAAAATTAAAATCCCGAATAAAGGAACGAAAGAGAGCACTATAAACGGCATCAAACATAGCCACCTCAAATATAATTACTGGAAAATCAGCTAAGTTTAATAATATAAATATAAAGGGAAAGGATTAATTAAATATTTATTACTTATTAACCGATTATTATTAGCAAGTATCTCCCTCACTTGTTGAATGAAAAAGCATCATAATTAATAAAATAGATGAATGCGTCGTTTCCAAATCCTTTTGATAAAAGAATGAAAGGCTATAATTTCTAATACCTGACCACTTTCGGTTAAGTTTCGTTTACTTAAATTGACCTTCCGTGCTTTTAAGAAACACGAGGGTTATTTTGGGACGAAACTGATAATTTTAAACCGTGAACAGATGACGAGGACGTACCTGAGAGCTCACAACTCACCTAGCACAAGTCCTTATCAATTATTTAAATAATGTATTGATTTTAATTATTTTAGGAAAAATTTTGCTTCCTCTTTAAATCTAATATCAATGTATTTAAGTTATACGTACATCTAATTAAAAGAGTATAAAGAGTCAGATAATTTCCAAATAAAATCTTAAATGTTCTACATGATCTTTTTTAATTCTTGATATTTGTTAGCTAAAATAAATGGATTGACCTGAATGCAGAATTATAGTTAATGTAAGGTGCAAATGATGTCGAATAATGTTAAGACATTTCAGATTAAAATATTTCAGATCAAATATTCAGACATGTCTCGTCTATTGGCACCACTATTTTAATTTAAATATTTTCTATTTAAAATTTTTAAAACTAGCTACCAATAGAAGTTTCGGGCGCAGATATTTTCTCTTATTTATAGCTTAGATTTTCATATCTGAACTGGTAAAATTAAATTGGTATTGTCATTTGATATGGAAGAATTATCAAAAGTTGAACTTAAACTAAAGGCGTGTCCGAAATAGCATTTTTAACTTTGAATTTACATTTTCTTTCACTGCATATGTTGATAACTGTCAAGTCTTTGGTTCGAAATGTAAGAAACAGAACCATTTACCCCAGTCTATAAAAAGTATAACTCATTCTCAGCCTGCTTTCTGTGACAGATTTCTTATAAAACAAAAAGATATCTTATTCTAAAAACACGCTCTAATCCTTAAGGAAATAAAAGGAATTCATTCGCGTATTTAGACGCCTCATTTGGTTTTCCATAATAACATTATATTGTTGTTGTGATCTGTTCTATTCAATTCTTAATCTCTAACTGTGTGCTTACTGTTGTCTCTGTAATTGTATGTTTAACTGTTTTTGCTAGTTTCAGTTCTGGTTTCTGTATTCATGTTGTTCTGTGTTCCGTGATTAAAAAGTCTTCTACAAATACAGCTGATCATTCTTGGAAATTCATAACATGTTCACAGATGCAACATAATTGGCGACGAGGATGGGATACGGTTTCATCCCGGAAAAGCAGTCGACTGAACTGTAAGTTTGTTATTTATTCGTTCTGAACTTTCGTTTTCGAACTCAGAACTTCATAGCGTTCATAATGTCGACTATTGGGTCAATTGGTGAATTCGATGTTTCTAATCCTATTTCATGGGATAATTATGCAGAACAATTAAAATTTTTTCTTGAAGCAAATGAAATAACTAATGCTGAAAAGAAAAGAGCGGTATTATTGGCTGTGTGCGGAATTAAAACTCTTGGTGTTCTACGTTCATTATTGGCACCAGAATCTCCTTCAACTAAATCATATGATGATTTAATAAAAGTTTTAAAAAAACATTTCGCACCCACTTCTTCTGAAATTTATCGCCGTTTCCAATTTCATAAACGCTTGCAGCACAATAACGAAACTGTTTCTTCTTACGTAACAGAGTTACGCCGATTAGCGGAAGAGTGCAATTTCGGCGCTAAGCTCACAGAACGGTTGCGTGATCAATTAGTTTGCGGTATTAAGGATGAAGCATTGCAGCGACGACTGCTCGCTGAATCAACTCTGACTTTCAATGAAGCATTTTCGAGGGCTGTTGCAGCCGAATCTGCCGCGGAACAAGCCAAGCATATTCATTCTCAAAAATTCAATACCGGTAATTCTACCAATTTGATTCGACAGCATAGTAACAATAATAAAGGAACTTTTCAGAAATCGAGTAGCAGTCAGTCTAAACCCAGAAATGCACAGTCAGCTGATGTTTGTTACGGCTGTTGGGGTCATCATGACCGTTCCTCATGTAAATTTAGAGATGTCATTTGCCGATTTTGTAAAAAGAAAGGACATATTGAGCGTGCTTGCAGGGCCAAACGCAAAAATGATTCGATGCCTCGTACAGGGCATATGCAAAAAAATTCATCAACTCATGCTGTAAAAAGCGAATCTGTAAACGAAGCTGCTGCTATCTATAATTTGAGAGACTTGAAGAATTCAAAATGTAAACAAATGAAACGAAACGTTTCCATTCAGTTAGGGGAAGGTGAATGTATAGTGGAACTTGATTGTGGTTCTGAATACAGTATCATTTCTTCAGACGAACTAGATCGCTTATGGCCAAATAAGAAACCCAAAATTTTCCCTCTTACATTTCAATTATGTGACTATCAAAAATCTCCAATACGTATTCGAGGGCAAATTTATGTAAATCTGCGTTATGCTAACTTCAAGGGTAAATTGCGATTATTGATTGCTGAGGGCTCACGTGCAAATCTCCTGGGAATGGAATGGTTCGAGCCATTAGAAATAAAGTTCGTAGGCGTTTACCGTACTGAAATTGATATAGAATTTGTTCTTGAAGAATTCAAAGATGTTTTCTCTGAAGATTTAGGTTCATATAAAGGTCCAGCAATTTCTTTACCCTTTGATCCTAAATTCCCACCAATCTCTTTTAAGGCCAGAAATATTCCGCTTGCAATGAGGAAAAAGGTTGACGTTGCTATTGATAAGCTTCTGGATCAAGGTGTGTTAGAACCCATCTCAAACCCAAGGTGGAGCACTCCCATAGTGCCAGTAATCAAACAATCTGGAGAAATTCGACTTTGTGCTGATTACAAAGTAACAATTAATAAAGCCATGAAAAACCATCCATTTCCAATACCCTCAGTCAATCATATTTTGGCCAATTTAGCTGATGGAAAATTCTTTTCAAAAATAGATCTAGCTCAGGCTTATTTGCAGTTAAAGGTTGATGATGCTTCTGCTGAAGCTCAGACAATTGTAACGCACAGGGGAGCATTCAAAGTAAATCGTTTGCAATTTGGTGTGAATGTTGCTCCTGGTTTATTCCAAAATTTTATAGAAGATTTACTGAAAGGAATTCCAGGTGTTTTGCCTTATTTTGATGATGTCCTTATTTTTGCAGCAACTGAGGAACAATTATGTAATTATTTACGTCTAGTGCTAGAGCGTTTGTCTGAATCGGGAATACGAGCTAATAAGAACAAATGTATATTCAAAACAAAAGCTGTAGAATTTTTGGGTTTTGTAATCGATGCTTCAGGAATCCATCCGTCAGATTCCAAAGTCAGGGCTATTAATGAAGCCCCGTGTCCTAAAAACAAAACCGAGCTTCAAGCTTTTTTGGGTCTGCTTAATTTTTACCACAGTTTCCTAAAAGACAAAGCTACTATAGCTGAGCCTCTTCACCGGTTATTAGAAAAGAACGCAGAATGGAAATGGACTTCTGCTCATGAAAAAGCATTCGCTGCTGTAAAGGAACTGCTTTCTTCAGATAGTGTGTTAGTTCCTTTCAATGAAAAACTTCCTCTCATTTTAACATGTGATGCATCACCATATGGTGTAGGTTATGTTTTAAGTCATCTCATGCCAGATGGTCGTGAAGCTCCAATTGCGTATGCTTCCAGAACATTAACGTCGACAGAGCGGAATTATTCTCAACTAGATAAAGAAGCCCTTAGCATCATAGCTGGTGTTAAAAAATTTCATTACTTCTTGTACGGGCATACATTTACTCTAGTTACAGATCATCAACCGCTCCTTGGACTTTTCAACAAAATGAAGCTTACTCCTGATATACTTTCACCGCGCATGTTGCGTTGGTCTCAGATGCTGAATGCTTATGATTTTACTATTATTCACCGTCCTGGAAAAAAGATACAAAATGCTGATGCTCTGAGTGGTCTTCCTCTAGAGATTCCAGAAACAGATATACCTTCACCTCCTGAGGTGTTATTTCTCGAAGAATTGCATAATCCACCGGTAAAAGCAGATGAAATTTCTCAAGCAACTTTAAGAGACCCCGTGCTATCTCGAGTATTGAATTGGGTTCTAAAGGGATGGCCTGAAAGTGCAAAAGAATGTAGAATTTTCTATCTTAAACGTCATGAGCTTTTTGTTCATAAAAATTGATTGTTATGGGGAAACAGAGTAGCCATACCAGAAGTACTTCGCGGAAGAGTTTTAGATGAACTCTATATTTCTTATCCAGGAATTGAAAAAATGAAATCACTTGCTCGTTGTTACGTTTGGTGGCCAAAGATTGAAGAAGATATCGAAAACCATGTTGGTCTCTGTGAACCATGTCAACAAACTAGACATGCTCCACCACGTGCTCCTGTTCATCCGTGGGAGGTTACTACAAAGCCATGGTCAAGGGTACATATTGATTTTGCGTTTAAACAGACCCGTGAATTCAAGTTTCGACGATGTGAACATGCATTGTTTAGGGTGGAACGAATTTCAGACATCTTCTCAGATTTAAACATGCTTTTTTAATGAAGCCATGTTAACACCGCTATCGATATCTTTTCTTTCTGCAGCTTTTCAGTACGTCTGTGAGCATTGCCCTCTAGCCCTCGGCGATCGCATATCCGGAAAATAGTTCCAAAGTAAACCTTGTTCGTTATGATTTGACATACCTGCATGTTAAGTTTTAATACGAGCCCTCGAAACAATGTCGCAGTATTATCTGGGTCCTAATTACAGAAATAAAATTGAAATTATTGAACGAATTCAAAACAACTTCTTGCGATATTTACTTTACAAGAAAAATGGATTTCACACTTGCAGGATATATCTTCTTCACTTCTACTTGATAACTTTAATATATCTAGTTTGTGTTCAAGACGTGATCTCTCTTTTTTTTCTACGCTTCTACAAAGTCATTAATGGTTTTATTGATTGCAATGATTTATTGAGCTCCGTACATTTTGCTGTGTCTGTCAGATCTTTAAGAAACAAAAGTTTATTTCAAATGAATTTTTGAGGTTTCACTATGTCAACAAGTTCTCTTCATGCAGATATTGTAGGAGTTTTAAAAAGTTCTCATAAAATTATATTAATATTTCTCACATACTCATCCAACCGTGAGGGGTCCGTCTAGGCTCCGAGTTAGGGGATATGCTGTGGTGTTATGTTATTATTATCTCATATTTGTATTTTCGGAACTCCGAGGTTTTTGAGTTGAAAAGCAGTTTTTGACAAGATTAGTAAACGTTATTGAATGCAAAAGTTTTCGAAACCTATAAAGAATATTTTGTGTTTATGAATCAAAATCTTCATTATAAATATTATCACAAACATGGGTCTCTTCTGCTACCCCTAAAATTTACGTAAATAGATTGCATCGAATATAAATTACTGTGATCAATAATAAGAGAAATCACTAAGCATACGAGTTATAGATGTATGGAAATAGCTTTAACTAGCTATCTAGGTCTTCTAAACAATGGCATCTTAAATTGGAAATTACCACTAACATAAAAAAAACTAAAACTGAAACATCGCGGGAGGGTAATCTTTTAAACAGGAATGATGAAATTTGGTATCCGCTCAGAAAGTGTTTTTCATTTTTGAAATTCTTTTACAAAAATGTTTGTTGCCGTTGTGCATTTGGAAGTTAGTTCAAAATTAAATATGTAAACTATCCTTATTAAATCTGAATGCATGCAATCTTTTATTAGACATTATAGCCTGAAAATTGATACCTTTTGACTTAATATACGATGAATGACAGTGGAATAATGCTGGTTGTATTTATTTTTCCGTGATAAAATATGTAAAATTTTCATCTGTTCTATCATCTAAATATAAGAAAAATTATTCATCTTGGTCTTTTTTTAAACAAATGTATACTTTTATTATATATGCTGAGTAAACGGAAGTTTTTTCATTCTTAAGACTCAAAATTTTTTCTCGTAAATGCTAAAAAAATCCATTTGAATCACCCTATCGTCGCATAACATACAATATCAACTACCTCATTTTTTTGAAATTTCAAATACAACGTAAATATTCAGTTTTTCGCAGCCAATAACGGAAATTTCTGATTTTTTTAATTATGATATAAACAGAAGATCGTATGTTCCTACCAGATGTGAAAATAAATTCAAAACTATTCCTTAATGGTTGAGGAAAATTGAGTTTTTTCTTCCTCTTTGAAATTTCAAAAAAATGGGATGTGTGGTGTTGCTTGTTAAGCGATGCTTTGCTAGAAAAATCGAACATCCAACCAGAGACAATGTAGTAGGTTCATATCTTAGGCTTGACTGCCTCAGCCGTCGGCTTCTATGAGTAACAATTTTTACAAGATGCAACTAACAGATACTGAATGAATGCATATATTACAGAACATGAATGTTTAAAACAGGAGGAACTTTAAAAAAATGTCTTGGTAATGCTTCTTTAACAGTTTTACTGTTTATGATATTTTAATAGCCAAAAAGCTCATTACTGAAGTATTTGTTGGAACAATGAAATTGGTTTGAATTTCATTATAACAATAAAAAATATCATAGTTATGATATATGCGTAAAATTAATTTTGAAAATTTTATTAAAAATAACATAAAAAATTAGGTTAATTTTCATTAGCTAATATTCTAATTAAAATTTAAAATAGAAAATCGTTCTAAGGTGCCCATTTCTACATTCCAAAGTCTCTTAAGTATTATATTAATGTTAATACGGAAATTCCTACCTCCAAGTTCCAAATTTGGTAGATCTAGATTCAACGATCTATCTAACAAAACTTTTTCATTTGGTGCGTAACAAATTCAATAAACAAAATGAATGACAGTCTAATTATCTATCATGTTAACGGAAGTATTTATATCCGATCGCATTAATTTTTATGTTTCTCGTTTCATCATATTTCATTTCTAATTTCATTTGCTTTAATGGTAGTTTTCTAGCTTTTTATTGCTCTATAATATTTAAAACATTTTCTTAATTTAGATATATTTTTTTCCTCATACATATTTAAACTACATGTTAAATTATCGCACTTGTATTATCTTCCACATCTGTTTAATATTAATTTTTAAACATTTCCGGAAAATTATTTAAGAATTTCTATTTGGTTTTTAATCTATAATTAAAGATATTTTATTCCTTTAAATAAGGGCGGAAATACGGTAAACTACGAATACTCTTAATTCCCAATTGTATATTTAAATTTAAAAAATATCCGCTAATGTCTCTAAAATAAAAAAAAAGTTTATTTCGATTAGAATTAAAAACTGGGTATTTTTTTCATCTTAGAAGAGAATCCCATCTGATCTAAATTCTTGTACGAAATACTGCGAAATGACAGTGAAAAATATAAATATTAATAGAGAGTTAAATACTTTTCACAATGTAAAATAAAATATTAAATAGACACTCCGCAATGGTTTTATAATTATCAAACTGAAACGCTAAGGCGTGAAATCAATTATCAAGTTACAAGAGCGGGCGCGATGCATAAACTTTACAACAGAAGCATGAAACAGTATAAAATCACCTTGAAACTCGGATAAATCCATTTAATTCTGAAGATAGGGATCGCATGAAGGAATAAGAATGGCTTTCAGACGGTTTCGACTCCGAATAAGAAAACAGGGTATGAAAAATCCCGTTTGTCGTAAAATTTGCGCAGGCGTGCCCGCTGGAAAGTTGAAAAAATCTTTTCTTCAATCCTGTTGGTTCTTTTTCACCTCTGGGCCACTTAAGGCCTTAAAACAGGCTGGTCCGGAGTCGATTGTATGCACAACACTGCCGCGGTAAATAGAGGAATTGAGTACAATGAAGGATACAAGCCTCTGTAAAACGTAGCCTTAGCGATAATAGATTCATTTTAAAAGCCGATTTCTTCTTCATAAGATTATACATCATTACCTAAACAGAGTGTTCTCTCAAAAATGCCTTTAAAACTCCTGAAAGTTAAAGGTGTGTTTTTTATATTTTATATTGATGCGGATCTAGTAGCATCCGCCTCCAAAGAAAAATGGAAATCTTGAGTAAAAGGAAGAAAGCGAGAGCAAACGGCATCACACAGGAAACTGCCTCAAATATAATTAACGGACTATAGGCTCAATTAAATGTACGTAAACATGAAGGGAGAGATCATGGATAATTATGCAATTTACAGTTATTATTTGTTTGTGATCTATGAGCTGAAACACTCAGTGAAAGAAAAATGCATATAAGATTCCTTAAATTTCAGACGAATGTGCCATTTCCAAATCATTTTGATAAAAGCATAAAGGGCTAGAATTTCCACTACTTCACAACATTCGGTCTAGTTTAGTTATATTAACCTCCCGTTTTAAAACAGCACAAGGGCTATTTTGAGATGGACCAAGTAATTTTGTTCTGCGATCAATTGACGTGAAAGAAATCTGAGCATTACGTATGATTTAACACGCAACAAAACCCATTCTCTGCGGATTTTTAATGTAATCGGTTTGCCATCCTGTAATACACTGGCGGACCATATACGGAAGAAGTTTTTTCAAATGACCTGTTAACTCATTCCCTTGGTTTCCAGCAATCATAGTAACCCAAGTGAGACTGTCATGACTTTATATTAAAAAGTTTATGATTGCTACATTTATCTCATATAAAGTTTTGTTTAATTATAGTTTTTTCAGTTTTTGAATCGTAGACCAACTTTCTAAGAAAGTTTTGATCATTGCCACATTCTCCGTTCCATTCTGCTGCGAAACAGGTTGCAAATAGATCGGTATGGTAAATGTAATTGAGATATCAAAATAAAACAATAAATTGTGAATCTTTAAAGATACACATCAAGCATGGATCCACCAGTGTATGACTCATAATCAAAAACTGAATCTAAATGAATAACGTATTTGTCTGCAGAAATAATATTAAATTCAGATTAATGTAGTTTATCAACATCGATTACATGATTAATGTTATTCGATTTTAAATTCTATAAAGATAGATTTTTGTAAAAGTTTTCAGCGGTGAAGAGTGTAGGTGAAATACCTAATAAAGTGTTTAATACGTTTGTGGGGAATGTGCTGTATAAAACGAGGAAGCTTTAAAAATGTTTTTTGAAATTTAAATTACATCAATTTGAAACCTTTGTAATAAACCAGTAAAAGGCTTTAACACCATAGAACAAATCCATCTCGATAACTAAATTTTTTAAGATTTTATTAAGTTTAGGATAGTTTTTCTTCCTCTTTAAATCAAATATTAATCTATTATAGTGGAACTTTCAACTCATTAAAAGAGTATAAAAAGTTAAATGATTCCCAAATGAACATTTAAATATATTTATACAACCTTTCTAAATTCTTGATATTTGTTAGCTAGAATAAATGGGTTGACCTAAATGCAAAATTATAATTAATCAAATGTGTAAATGATTTCGAATAATGTTGAGACCTTTCTGATTTAAATATTTCGGAACTTATAGGAGATGTATCAAATTACCACTATTATCATTCTATTATTTCCTATTTATATTTTTTTAAATTTCATTTTCATATCCTACCTTGTAAGGTTTTCATTTCCTTTATTTATAGCTTGGATTTTTATATTTGAGCTGGTAAAAACAAATAAGTTTTGTCATTTGATATGGGTGAATTATCAAAAGTTGGAAGTAAACTGAATGCATGCCCAACATAGCATATTTAACTTTAACTCTTAATTCCCTTTCATTTAAATATGCTGCAATGAGGTAAATAAGAGAGACTGGGAATTCGTATTTAATTGATTAATGTATTAGACTATCAAAGGCTTTTCGTATATTCAGTGCTCGCTAGACGAAGGTGTATTTCAGTCAGCCTGCAAGCCGAAAATATGTCTTCAAAATTTCTTGTGATCTCCTCAGCAGCCGAACGTTTTATTTATTATAAAGGTTGGTCATAAAATATTGAACCGATTTCCATAATTAATATAAAAATCGAATAATGTATCAAGTACGGCTTTTTTAAATGAGAGAGTTTTAAAGAATTTTCTGAGAGGAAATACGCTGTTACGTTAAGATATGTTGTCTTAAAGTATTGGAGATCTCCCATTTTTGAGAGCCATTATCTGCGAAAATATTAAATCTAAAAGAAATATAGAAGCATGTCTTTGTAGGGAATTTTACACTCTTTAATTTGTTATTTCACATACAATGTGAAAGCTGAATATTTTTCGAGATATTCAAGAAAACCTGAAAATGGAAAGGGAAACTAGAACTCATCTGCTTCTGCCGATCGGTAAAAATTGCGTAAGGAATGCTCTAGCTTTAATAAATTTGGAACGATGAAACGCAGCTTTACTTATCGAATAAAATAGTTTTTACTTTCTCTCTCATTTAAAAACAACAGTAATTGTAACATTAGTAGGGTTTTTTCGTGAATTTTTGAGATGGGTTCAATATTTTATGACTAACTTATATTTATTTAAATAAAATGCTCATTACAGCTTGAACTCCAATTACAAAGTGCAAGGTACAAAAGCATACAAACAGAAGATGTGAGCAGCAAATCCTAAAGAAATTACAAATCTAAGAGGAAAAAAAGCTGAGTGTCAATAATCAAAACATGAAAAAACATATTAAAAGTAAAATTTTTTAAAAAATTTAAAATATTGCACAAAAACGCAGGAAGAACTTAATAATTACATACAAACACATATAAATAAATAAAAAAAACGATATAGAATTTAAAAATTGAACACAGTAGAGCATGAAAACATTAAAAAGTATAAAAACTTTAAATTTAATACAGTCTATATGCAAAAATATTAAAGAAAACACAACATGAATTTAAAAGATGCAAACACTTCATCTTGAAAATACAAAGATACATGTAAAACATAAATTTCTTCAGAAATCCTGTTTATAAGTTTTTCAAACGAGAATTTGTTCACATAATTAGATTTCGGAAACACATTTTGAAATAAAATGTTGAATGTTAGAGATTTGACAGACAAAAAAAATGTGTAGAGCTTTCCATGTCGCTGCAATCAATCAGATTATTGATAACTTTGTAAAAGAAAAGAACACAAAAAACACCATGTCTGGATTTTTAACTAGGTATTGTTACCAACAGAGATATTGAGTATATATGATGAAGATATATCCTGCATGTAAAATTCATATTTCTTGTCAAACAGATAAAGCATGGAGTTTGTTTCTTTTTCCTACAAGATTTCAATTTTGGTTTTGTAAATAGGATTCCAAATAATACTAGAGTATTCCAGATTTAGGACAAGATTTATGTGTATACGTGGCTTTTTGCGCCGTTCTCTGTAAAAATAAATACATGTTACTGAAGGTTTTTTTTTTTTTATTTGACCAAGTTCACCCAGAAAATGTTAGATGCAGAATTTTTGAAATTTGATATCTAGAATTTTTGCTCTAATGTTTTAAACATCCACGAAAAAAATCCAGAATTTTTCTCCTTCAATGAGCACGGACGTGATGAATTCCGTTTGTCGCAAGAATACATTCGTGGTCAAAAGTGACTTTATCAAACCGAATTCTCTTGTATTTACTATTGTATAATTTCCAATATATTGATATGAAAATCTTCTTTGTCTGTGAAATCTGCTTAGTTAATGAAAATTTTGCAAACCGCATCATGAAAGCTATCAGGAATGGGATTTTGATGACGTTAAAAATATCTTCTTTACGCATATGCTAGCTGATTTAAATATTTTTTTAAAGCTATATTCTAATCTTTGATGACTTTATAAGTTCCCAAAAGGGCAATTTTAGAATTAAACACAACTTACAATATTTTAATGGCAGAAATAATAAGAAATAACAAAAAATGAAATTGCTGTTTTAATTTGGATGTTTACATTTGGCTTAGGTTACAAATACTTTTTATATTTTTAGCATATTCAAGATATGCTTACTTCTCATTAAAAGAGATTAAAGAGTTAGATGATTTCAAACTAAAAGTTAAATATCTAATATAACCATTTTAAGTCTTGATATTTTTAAGCTTGAATAAATCTTTTGGCCTGGATGCAAAATTAAAGTGGAAGCAAAGTGCAAATAATTTCGTATATGGTGGAGACACATTTTAAGATAAAATATTCAGATATTAACTATAAAATTCATATTACCACTTTTTTGAAGCAAATATTTTCTATTTAAAATTTTTTTAAAATTTACTTACATTATTTCTTTCTTCTTTGGGGATATTTCTTTTATTTAACGCTTGGATTTTATGATCTGTGCTGGTAAAATTAAATTAATACAATCATTTGATATGGATGAATTATAAAACCTGCCATTAAACTGAACGCGTGAACGACGCAGTATTTCGTCTCTTAACAAGCAACGCCACTTTCATTTTTTTAATTTCAAAGAGGAAGTAAATTATCAGTTTATAGCAACCAATAAAGAATAATTATAAATATATTTTTCACATATTCTCATGTTTATATCACCTGTCATAAGAATTCTGAAAAATTCTTTATTAGTTGTGAAAAATTGAGTATTTCCTTCCTCTTTGAAAATATAAAAATTGAGATAGGTGGTGTTGCTTGTTAAACGAAAATTTTTAATTTTTATTTACATTTCCTTTCATATAGATTTGCTGCTACGAGGTGCATGAGAGGGATGGGGAATTTATAATTTATTCATTCCTGTTTTAGTCCTTCAACCCAGACTCAACCGAGGCTCTTTGCGTATTCATGAAGACGGCAACAGTATTTTTACACTTCAATGAACCCTGACGTTATGAATTATGTGACTAGTTAAAATTAATTCGTTTTCGAAAGTGATTTTCTGAAACCGAATTTTCCTGGATTTAGTATAATACAATTGTCATTATTTTCATTAAGTTCATCTAGAAAGAAATTTTTAGTTCATTTTATTTCAGTGAATTAAAGTTTTGAGAAAGGAGTTTGGTCGGTAATTTATTGGGTTGGAGACATTCTATCCAGGTTTTAGAATGGGGAGTAGCACAGATTCTTCCAGCAAACTGGGAAATAAATTAGTTGGAATACTCAGTTAACGATTTCTATTGTCTATATTGGGGGAACGAAATTTGTCATTTGTCTTCCCTAGAGAACATGTTATATATATTTATTTATATTATGTATTATGTGTTTCTATAGGTTAGATAAAGATGTAATTTGAAGCAAAAATGTTGCAAAAACAAAATAACTCAAATCCGTATAAATGCTAATAAACGGCCGTATTCTACGGTCAGGCAATAGTTTATGAAAGCTAAGACACCTCAATTAGAGAAAGCTATTTCCAGGTCTTTTGAATTATGCGTTTCGCAAGTACTTTTCAATCTGTGTTATTGCTACGCTGTCTGTGAAGTCTAGTTTATTGAAGAAACTTTTAGCTATTCGCATCCTGAAATGTATGAAGGACCGGATTTCGACGGTGTTACTAATATCTTCTTTAAGCTTATGCCAACTAACTTTGCAAATTTGTTTTAAGAAGCTATTTTCTAATCTTTGAGGAATTTTTAAGTTTGAGAAGGCAGCAAAACCCCAATTAGGACAAGCATAGATTATTACGCAAGTATAAAATAGGACGCAATTTCGAAGCATAAACGAGCAACTTATTATTATTTCTTGAGGTAGCACGGAATTTTGTTTACAAAACGTTGAAATTTTTTTCCATGTTAGACTAGAATCCAATGTGACACAAGCTATTTTGTTTTCCGAGTTCATGTAATTGCCTGATCTTTAATGTGTATATCATTTTTGTGTCTTTTCTACCCTTGGCAAGTAATACAATTTTAGTTTTTCCCTACATGGATAGCAATTTTCCATCTGAGTAAACAGTCGTCTAAATGTCCTACCTACCTGTTCTGAGTTATTTGCATTTTTTTCCAGAAGGGCAGTATCATTGGCGTATAATAGTAGGATAGTATTTTTGATTTTTGGGATTTTATTTATATTGAGAAAGGGGGAAATTTATGCCTTCTTAGCATCATAGTTTTCTCATCCATTCCATCTAGTTTTGGATATTTACTTTTAGCACGCAGTACGACACAACTTGCATCTGAAAAAAATTATGAAAATTCATTTAATTGTATGACCATTTGATTTGATTTTTGTCGTTTCTAATGTCTGAAAGTCAGGCAAATTGTCTACAACAATAATGAAATGAATGAATGAATGACTAATGGAAAAAAAAAGATTCCTTGAAAATATTTGTTCCGAAAGTCGTCGGGAAACATTTGGGGCTATTGTATTCTAAATCTCCGAGAATTACCCAAAAGAACAACAGAAAAAGAAATTTCATTGCAACACCTCTAAAATATTGCAAATGAATTACCTTAAAATGTCCCAGAAATGATAGTTCAGAGCACCATAGCACATATTAGATAAAACACTTCCTTGCTTGGACAAAGACCTCTTTGAAAGTGACCGCACATTCGATCCTGTACAGAGCATTCTCGTAAGCCAAAAGTAACATGCGAACCGAGAATGCTCAGCACAGCTAACGATATGCTGTTCTTTAATTTCTTGAAGGGCGGGATGCCACTAAGATAGACTTTGGAATTCATATAACTCTGTGGTCATTGCTTTGTTCAGAATGTTGAAATCCATCTTCGAATGCCAATGTGAAACAATAGAAGAAAGCGAATAAAATTCGCCCCGAGACTTTCGTGCAATTCCAAAACAAGATTCCGAGAGCCGTTCCAGAAATAGAATACACGTTTGAGGATCTGTGTAAATAGAGGAGGTTTAGTTTAGTTACATTAACATTCCGTTTTGAGTAAACACGAGGACAGTTTTGGGACAGATCATGTAATTTTGGACAGCAGTCAGATGACGAGGGCGACACCAAGACTGGCTTCCTCCTTCTCCAAACTGTCGTACAACACCATCGTGGTAAATAAAGGAGGAAATTATTTTGAAGAAGACAACCCTCATAAAAATCTAGTATTAACCCTCTGAAAGCCACATTGCTTTGAAATCTACTTCTTTCAAAACCCAGAACGGCCGAAGACAGAAATGAAAGTAGGGAAACAATTCTCTCTCCCTTCTGGTAAGCAAGAGGTCATTTGCATCGTGGGGGGTTCTTTTACCGTCTCCTTTATCGTATCCAAACCCTTGCGGACTGAATAGGGGTCGTTTACAAATTGTGATAAAACTATATATTTTCAGTAAAATATTTTCTAAAAGCTTTATTTTTTACTGCTGTATATGATTATAACAGTAAAGGACAAATTTGATGCGAAAATATATTAGATTTTAATGAGCATGAAGCTGCCATTTTAAAATCATTGCTACGTCAGAAAAATTTGATCATTTAAGTGCTGTATTTTTTTTTTATTTCAAGAATGTACTCATCTAGATAACTCACTGTAAGCAAGTGATATATTAAATTTATTAAAACCTAAAATAATTTTGATTTATTTAATTATAAAGAAATTTATTTCCAGAGAAATTTCTCAGATTTATTTATTAGTATCTAAAAGAGAAAAAAGTTCAAAAGATGGAAACTATCAATAAGATAAACGCATAAAAAGCAAAATTATTTCCAGAGTGAATAAATCAAAATTTGCTAAAAATTACAGAATTTAATATTACAAAGCAGAACAAAAGAGGCGACACCGGACAGAGAATATTTACTTGGGCATGATATTCTCTTTTTAGGTGAAACTTACTATTTATAAATATTGTTGGTATACTGCTAAAAGTAACGAAGTCAAAACCTGTCCGCTTCCTTACAAATAGCTTTTGAAGGCGCACGATTGTTATTAAACACAAAATGTAATTGCTACGGAGAAAAGAAAAATGTCGAATTTTAATGAATGTAACAATTAAACCCTGGGTATTCTAATCAATGGGAACTTTTAATTGCATTATTGTTCTAAAAATTACATTTTCTGACTTAAACAGCACTCTGAATATCTAATATCTGCCAATATTCAAATGATCTGTAAGATTTTGTTGAAGAGCGAATATTTAATTCATTCCATTTATAATTAAGGCGGTTTAAAGTATTGGTAGGAAAAGAATTAGCTTTGGAAAATACTTTATATTGTTACAAACACAATTTACTAAAAAAATCAATGGAATTTTTTTTTTATCAGAAGACTTTTTAAAGTACGCATATTTAAATCATTATATTCATAATTAAGACTATAAAATACTGTTTGGAAAAAGAAATACTACAAACGCAATTTTTATTTTTAAAAAATCAGCACATTTTGTTTACATACTTTCCGATATTGGTTTTATAATAATATACATTAAAAAAAATGTCCACTCTGAAATTCATTAAAACTAAATAGAATTCATCAATATCAGCAAACGATATTTTGTTAATTTATTCCTGATATAAAGCTTTCCAATATTCAGGAATTTGAGCTGTTAGCAAGCAGAAAGAGTAATGTAAATTAAGCATCTGCCCTTGAACACTTACTGGAGACATCAATCAAGAGTGACAGTGGGAGGGGAAACAACCATTGTTAACAAGATAAGATTGCTCCGCAGCTTTTCCCTACTCTTTTGAAAAGGCGAAGGAAACAAGCATGCCACACTTCGGCCGCTCGGCCGTTTGTCTGTCAGTTTGCATGATGGGCCGGTAAAGCCGTTGTGGCAGTCAGAGTGTTAAATAAAATATATTTATTTTACAATCCCGATTTCCTTCACATAAGACTATATACGATTAAAAAACAGTGTTCTCTCGAAAATGAATTTCAAACTCTGTAAATGCAAGTTTGTTAATTTATTTCAATATTTTAAATTGACGCAGGTCTATTAGTATCCATCTCAACTGAAAAATTAAAATCTTGAGTAAAGCGAGCATTGTTAACCACATTACACAGAATTCTACCAAAGCATAACAACGGGACTGTTAGCTGAATTGAATATATGTTATTATATAGGGAAATGGTTATGGTAAATTAAATATTTATCTGTTATTAACCGGTTCTGATAAGAAAAATTCTCACATGCATGTGAATAAAAAATACATCCAACATTCCTTATATTTCAGACAAATGCATTTTTCCGCAACACACCTGCGGGAGAACGTTTGGCCACTAAGTTTGATTTGATATGCAACAGATCCGAAACAAAGCGGATCTTCAGTGCAATCGGTTTTCGAAACTGGAACCCTGTGGCTGAAGCTTAGTTATCAATCTGACAGACTCTTGACTTTATAATTCGAATGGACAGAAACGACCATAGATTAAAAAGTCTTGTATCTGTATCTAACATAAATTTTTATTTAATTATAATTGCTTTTTATGTTCCAATAGAAGGCAAACTTTCTATCGAAATTTTTATTATGTCCCCTTTCTCCGATCCAGCCAGCTGTAAAATAAGTTATTAATAGTTCCGCATGAAAAAAGTATTAAAATGCGATCAAACTAAAACAATAAATTCTTAATTTTTAAACATGCACACAAAGAATGAATCCACTATTCAAAGTTTCATAATCTAAAACCGAATATAAATGTATAAAGTTTTCGTCCTCAGGGATAATATTAAGTTTTGATTAATATAGTTTATCATTATCGAAAATATGATCAATATATTCAACTTATACTTACATCTATTTTAAAAAGAGTTTGAAGAGTCAAAAGATTTCCAAATGTACATTTAGATATATTATATAACTTTTCTAAACTCCTGATATCTGTTAGCCAGAATAAATGGATGGTCCTGAATGCGGAATTATAGTTGATGCGATGTGCAAATGTTTTTTAATAGTGCTGAGACATTTCTGTTTCAGATATTTCAGAGCATCGTTTCAGACATGTAAATTTTACCACTTTTTTTAATGCAAACATTTTCTATTTAAATTTTTTTGATATAGTCTTCATTACAACACCTCTGAAGGAAAGTATTTTCTTCAGTTATTGATTGGATTTTCATATCTGAGCTGGTAGAAACAAATCGAAGTTGCCATGTTATAGGGATGAATTATAATTCATACATATTACATTCAATTTTTGATAATTATCAAAAGTTGAATGTATAATGAATGCGTGTCAGACGAAACATTTTAAACCTTAAATTTCATTTCATTTAGATGGGCTGCTATGGGGTGAATATGATGGACGGGGATTTTATATTTAATTTACTGATGCATTAATCCTTCATCTTAGACTCCACCGAAGTCTTTTAAAATTCAGTGCTTAAAAGTGAAGGAAATATAAACTGGCAGCCTGGCGGCGGCGATGTCTGTGGCGTCAGCTAGGGAACCAAAAATATGTATTCAAAATTTCTTGTGATCTTGTCAGCTGCCGAAATGTGTATTTATTTAAAGAAAATGCCCACTATTTATAAAACTTCAATTACAGAGTGTACGATACTTAAAGAACTCAAAGGACGTAAGTAACAAAAGCTCTAAGCAGCAAACCCTGAAAGAATTTCAAATCGTTTAGAGAATTAAAAGTTGACTGTTAATAATTGAAAGAGGAAAAAATATACTAAAAGTAAAATTCATTAAAACTTTAAAACCATAAATTAAAAAATTATGAAAAATTAATAATTGAATAGAGACGCTTATAACGCATAATAAGTTTTTAATATTGCATATAACAATATTAAAAAACTATCCAGAGTTTAAAAATTGAACCCAGCAGAATATGGAAACATTCAAACGCATTACAAACTTTAAAACTGAATAAGTCGAAATGCAAAAAGATTAAAGAAAAAATCATGAATTTAAAAGCCGCAAACACTTCATCTTAAATTTACAAAGAGAGATATGAAGAACTATAAGTTCTGCAGAAAACCTGTTGAAATTTTTTTAAAAAGTACAATGAGAATATGTTCACATAATTATGTTTCTAAAACACATTCTTATATTAATTGTTGACTCTTAGAATTCTGGCACTCACAACAAAATGAATAGAGATTTGAACAAGAGACGTTCCGAAAGTAAGTTTCCTCGTACTTTTTTACAAGGAAGCTTTATTATAAACAAAAGCATACAAGGATATTAGAAAGTACAACATTTTGCTATTTCTCCACATATTCTCTACCGACATTAATCTGTTTGTAGTACTGTGAAATCAATTTCATGAAACCATCCATGTCAGTAAAATCAGTAAAAAATTCTTCAAAGCCTACCGCAATCTTCATTGTTCCGGAAATGACGTCCTAATAGTGCTGCCTTTGATGTTGGAAAAAGGTTAAAGTCTGATGTGACAAGACCTGGGTTGTAGTCCGGGTCATCCAATTTCTACCATCCCAGGCGACGAATGTGTTCTTTTGTGCCCTTTTCTCTGTTGGGTCTTGCATTATCATCCAAGAGCAAAGCCCTCTTCTCTCGAGCTCCGGTCTCTGGCGCCGAATGGAGGAATTTAGTTTTGGTGAGGGTATCGATATAGCGTGATGATTTATTGTCCCGAAAATTAAGAAATCAATAACTTAACACCCTTTGAGCCCTATAGTGAAGGGTCCCCATAGAGAAGAAATCAATAAACTAACACCCTTCGCGTGCAAGAAACTAGTATAACTTTCTCTGTTGAGTGCGACACGATGAAGGTTTCCGTTACCGATGTGATGGGATGCCTACAAGTCATTGAGGAGGAAAAGGTATTTATGGTAAATTTGTGCACTCAACTCTCATCGCCTATGGTCATTTTGAAAAGAAAGTGAATGATACAGAGATGCTTCAGGCTGTGAAGTACTTCCTTCGCTTGCTGGGCGCCGATTTGTACCAGGATCGTCTCTTGAAATTGATTTCTCGGTTCGAAAATTGCATCTTTTGGAAAATTATGAACTAAAGTGAACTTGGAATGCTGTGAATCTAATTGCACAACCGCAATACGATACTTTCGTGGTGATGACGTGTTTTCGATACTGCTTAAATATATCTTAATGTTTTTCAATAAAGGCAGTTGTGTTCATCTTAGTACTGGTCTGATTCTTTCATGTGTTTTTGACAACCACAAAAGCATCGGGTAGATGTAAGAGCCCTGAAAGATTAAACCTGATACTTTTAGATGGAAATTAATTCCTCCCCGACGTTTTACTTAAAATATTTGGCTCCAAACGTGGGGCTAAATTTTGTGTTTGAATTATAGACTTTGAACGGCAGCATCTTTTAGATTGGCTTCGTTATGGAAGGACTGAAGACCAAGCGGAAGGGTCTCAGAACTTCTTTCACTGTGTGTGCTAATGGATTGGAGGAATTGCTTTCAGAGGAAACGTCGTATTGGAAGACCATTTCGGTTTTAAAGCATCAGTTTCAAGATAAGTTTCATCTTTTGGCAGCTTGTCAAGAGGAAATCTCAAACAAGGTTTTACAATTGGAGGATCCAGAGGAAGCTTATTTGGAGGATTCGAAAGCGGCCGAGCGCTACAGAGATCGATAATTTGCACTGTTGGCCAAGGTCGACAGTAAATATGGTGATGTTGTTCCACAGAAGGATTTAACTAAAACTCGGAAGCTTACACTTCCGAAGTTAGAATTGAAGAAATTTTCAGGAGATGCTAAAGACTGTTTGAATTTTTGGAGCATGTTT
The DNA here is from genome assembly GCA_013235015.1 of Araneus ventricosus. Taxonomy (NCBI): domain Eukaryota; kingdom Metazoa; phylum Arthropoda; class Arachnida; order Araneae; family Araneidae; genus Araneus; species Araneus ventricosus. The sequence goes on along the minus strand of BGPR01007179.1, from coordinate 3,096 downwards.
GAAAAAATTCATTTGGATGCAGGATTGCCTGCGGAACATAAGTTCCAATATCTGCTTCAGGCCTTGGTTCGTGGGTCCAGGGCAGTCAGAGTAGTCTAGAGCTTGCCATTGACTCCAAAAAATTATTCAAAAACGTTACAGCATTTGAAAGAACATTTCGAACAAGAGGACCTATTGGTGCAGATATGCATTCGAGAATTGTTGAGTATGGTAATAAAGAATGATGCATCTGGTAGAGCTACATCCAACCTCCCAGAGTTATACGATGATCTCGTGAGCAAGTTGCAAACATTGGGAAGCTTGGGAAGAACTCAACAAAATATGGAGATTTTCTGATGCCGTTGGTTGAATCTTGTCTCCTGGAGGATGTCCTTATGGCTTGGTAAAGAAGTCGTGAGAAATCGGATGAGAAGGTCGACGGTCACACACTACCAGATTTGATGATATGCTTGAAAAAGGAAGTTACTGGCGAATAAATGGTGGAACTCGCTCGTACTGGATTTGGGATTAAGAAAAGGGCCGAATTTATAACGGTTACCAATCAGGAAATTTCTTCAGCTGCTGCTCTGGTGAGCACAGCGGATAAATCTATTTCAGGTAGGAGAAATTTTAATTATTTCCGAGATAAAAGGCATCCTACCAAGATTGTTTCATGGCTAGAAAGTTAACTCTCAAAGAGAAAAGAAGGATTTTATCTAGAAATGGTGCACGTATTTCCTGTTTGCGCTTAGGACACGTATCCAGAAATTGTAAATTTAAAGGTAGATGCATGCATTGTAATCGAAATCACTTTATTTTGATGTGTCTTGATAGGGATTCGAATACATTTGAGATTGGAGCTGATGTGTCTACTAAAGTTATGACTAATAGTACTGTTAAAACTTTATTGCTGATGACTCTAAGAGTTATAATTAAGAGCGGTTAAGGAACGTTAAATATAAGAGCACTTATTGATAAAATGGCAGATGGCTTTGCAAATTTGTTTTAAGATGCTATTCTTCTAAGTCCTGCTCGTCTTGATTTGACGTATCAGCATAGTAAGTTTGTAATCTCATTCGAGACACACTATATACATGTAAAATAAAAACAATTGGAACATTACAGACGTACAAAACCCATGCGAAAGTTCATCTGCTGCAGTAAAAAGACCATCGAGACCATCGTTTACATTTTAAAATTTATTTCTGCATAAATTTGTTTCATTTTTCTGAGAACCGCTCTATACTTTCTAAATGAACTTCTCAATGGCAGAGATTCGATTTCCCTGAAGATAAAGCTATCAGATCTTAAATACTAATATGGAATGCTACAGAAAGATAGTAAAAAACGAAATAAAATAATCTCTTTTTTCGCAAAAATTTGAAGATTTATGATATGAATCTCGAATTTTAGAAATGGTAATATTAGATAAAAATATCACATTCAATTAAAGAACAAGCATTTAAAATCAACGAATGTTTACATACTATCATTTGCCAAAAAATATATATTTAGTTCAATTACTTGCATGGTCTTTGAAAATTAATTCATTTATAGTTTATAAAATATTGCAAACCTTTCATTTTTACCATAGTTTTGTGAACACATATTATAATAAATTATAAGGATTTGTATAAATTATTATATAAATTATAAGGATTTGTATAAATTAT
>BGPR01007178.1:60472-73349 GCA_013235015.1 Araneus ventricosus | reverse complement strand
TATCTTTGTTTCTGAAAGTTTTGCTTATGTTTATAAATATCTATAAAACAAGGCAGAAATTACATGTATCTGTCTGTCTGCCGGTCGATCGGTCGGTCACAAGAACTCCTCCTAAACGGTGAACGGTAGCGACATGAAATTTACACACAAGGTGCTATTTTCAAATTTCAGAGTTAATTAGTTCTTAAGATATTTAATTAAATAACGAACATTAGCCGCTTTTAAGCCTATTGCTTAGACGTTTTTTGCCAATAACTTCCGAAATCTTTATTAGACAACAATTATTTTTATGCCATTTTAAAGACCAGAAAATGATCTTTTTAATGCTATTAATTACATTGCGATGAAATGTTTTCTCTGATTGTTATTAAGGTTTAAAAATATTTTTGTAACGTAATTTCTAACAAGTCTTTTTATTCTTATAGAAATAAATTCAAGCGAAATTACTCTTTCGCGCGCGGGCTTCTGCCAGTGTTAAAGTTAATATAAGACAATATTGCTTTCTTTGACCATTAACAACAAAGGAGACTTTACACTTCCGGTTTCCTGTTGTCCTTGCATTTGCAGCTTTCAATGCGGTTACACAGTGATCCAATGACGTTAGTGAATTATTCTCTCGATGTTTTGTTTAAATTTCACAATGAGGTATTACAAAACATCCATCTGTAGATACGGTAATGGGCATTAACAAGGAACATCATATACTGTAGAGCTCTTCAACATCTTAGAATTGTCAGGGCACCTTCCGACAAGCCGAGATTGAATGCCGCTGTGCCAGTACTACTAATACGCAACCTCGATATACCGAGACTGCGCAATGGCACACGGTCACAAATTACACACCAAGGTCCAAACGTCATGAAAGCTATTGTTATGACTGATATAGGGAGAAGAGAGAGTATTTTAATTCCACGCCTTCCGATAATGCCGAAGGATTTATCATCTCAGTTCAGAAGGCAACAAATCCCTTTCAAAATGTCATTTGCCAGGCTCAGGGCCAGAAACTGAAAGTGGCAGATGTACATATGGAAAAACCAAATTTTTCCCATGGGCAACTATATGTGGCCTGTTCACGTGTGTCCAGCCCACACAACCTCTACATCCGTGTAAATAATGTGATATACAAAAGTATATTAGAATAGATAAACAATTTACATAACTATATCAGCATACATGTACAGTACACTCCTGTCAGCCGTCGAATTAAGTATTATCAACCGTCAGAACTTTTCCTTTCCCCTTTCAAAATGCAACAAAACATTTACATTCGTGAATTAAAAAAAAGAATAATTCAAATTCTTCGCGCACGAAGTCGCGGGTAACAGCTAGTAATATAATAAATGCGAAAGTGTGTCTGTCTGTCTGTCTGTTTGTTAAGCTTTCACGACCAAACTACCAAACCGATTTGGATGAAAATTGGCAGAGTTGTAGCTTCAAACCCAAGAACGGACATAGGCTAGGTGAAATTACGTTAAATTAATTATTTTTGACTACAGATTAAAAATAGTTAACAAAGAAAGCCCATTGACTCCACGATTCGCGATGAAGATTTTTATTTTTCAACTAGCTGTTACCCGCGACTTCGTGCGCGAAGAATTTGAATTAATCTTTTTTTTAATTCACGAATGTAAATGTTTTGTTGCATTTTGAAAGGGGAAAGGAAAAGTTCTGACGGTTGATAATACTTAATTCGACGGCTGACAGGAGTGTACTGTACATGTATGCTGATATAGTTATGTAAATTGTTTATCTATGATGATATACTTTTGTATACCACGTTATTTCCACGGATGTAGAGGTTGTGTGGGCTGTACACACGTGAACAGGCCACATATAGTTGCCCATGGGAAAAATATGGTTTTCCAAATGCACGCCTACCACTGTGTGTCATTGTACAGTCTCGGTATATCGAGGTTACGTATTAGTAGTACTGGTACACCGACTATCATTCTAGGCTTGTCGGAAGGTGCCCCTGAAAATTCTAAGATCTTGAAGAGCTCTACAGAATATGATGCTCCTTGTTAAAGCCCATTACCGTATCTACAGAAGAATATTCTGTAATATTCACTGTGAAAATTAAACAAAACATCGAGAGAATAATTCACTAAGGTCATTGGATCACTGTGTAACCGTATTAAAAGCTGTAAATGCTACCACAACAGGAAACCGTAAGTGTAAAGTCTCCTTTGTTATTTATGGTCAAAGAAAGCAATATCTTCTTATATTAATTTTAACACTGGGAAAAGCCCTCGCGCGAAACAGTAATTTGGCTTGAATTTATTTCTATAAGAATAAAAAGTATTGTTAGAAATTACGTTAAAAAATATTTGTAAACCTTTATAGCAATCGGAGAAAACATTTCATCGCAATGGAATTAATAGCATTAAAAAGATCATTTTGTGGTCTTTAAAATGGTATAAATATAATTGTTGTATAATAAAGATTTCAGAAGTTATTGGCAAAAAACGTCTAAGTATTAGGCTTAAAAGCGGCTAATGCTCGTTATTTAATTAAATATCTTAAGAAATAATTAACTCTGAAGTTGAAAATAACACCTTTGACCTAAAAATATGCTCTAGAATGCCGTGTGTAAATTTCACGTCACTACCGTTCACCGTTTAGGAGGTGTTCTTGTGACCGACCGATCGACCGACCGACAGACAGACAGATACATGTAAATTCTGCCTTATTGTATGGATACTTATAAATATAAGCAAAATTTTCAGAAATAAAGGTAAATTATTTCAAAGTCTAACCATTTCCTAGCAACTGAGTAGCTATAAATTTACGTTATTTCAAAATCGTCTGCACGTAAAATTAAAAAAATTAATAACAATTGAATGAAAAACGTCACAGAAATAAAATTGGTATCATTGAAAAGGTAAAATTTTTATCTTTAGTATGGTGTAAAAATAATTTTTATCGGACAATTTGTTCCGAAGTTACAGCGGATAAAAGTATTACGTGATAGTTGATTGAAAAAATAATTTATTTCACATGTTTTCACATTCCTGAAGGATCACGTGACAGTAGAATGAAAAATAAAAATCTTCATCGCGAATCGCGGAGTCAATGGGCTTTCTTTGTTAACTATTTTTAATCTGTAGACAAAAATAATCAATTTAACGTGATTTCACCTAGCCTATGTCCGTTCTCGGGTTTCAAGCTACAACTCTACCAATTTTCATCCAAATCGGTTTGGTAGTTTGGTCGTGAAAGCTTAACAAACAGACAGACAGACAGACAGCCAGACAGACACACTTTCGCATTTATTATATTATTAAGGATTAAGGATATATATCACACTGATTTTCGTTTTTTAATAGAAAGTACTAAATTACGTCAGTGGTATATCATGCGCGTGATATAGTTTGGACGCCACGATTCATCTCATTATTTAGTGCAATCATGATGATATAATTTGATAATATTTTTTGGCAACGTTAAAATTTAGACAAAGGCATCTGAAGTACAAGGAAAATTGTTAAACAACGAAAAATACTTCACACGGAATGTTGTTTACCAAGAGATTTTTTGAATAAAGAAATATGTAAATAAAAAAATATTTCCTATCATAATACATATGTTCATTTTATTTGTTTTCGATCAATGTTAAACATTTCTCTCGCATATATATATATATATATATATTTAAGCATGTTAGATTTGACGGAAAATCTCTCGAATGAAGAGGCAATTTGCACCCGTCATACCTTGACGGGTGATTTTCTAGTTGATTATAATTAAACAGGCTCATTCGTCGCATTATTCCTCATCAATATAAATCTTAATATTTGCAATTATGTATTATTACCTCAATTTACAGAAAAATATAGTATATTTATATTTTATTATAATGCGTAAGTTTCATTTACGAATCTAACAACTTAAATTTAAAATATTTTATTCTTTGATTATAAATGCACCATCTAGAATTCATTGATTTTTAATCATAAAATGCTTTTATGCTGGTACATATATTTCTGATATTATTTAAGTGGTACAAAATTTAACAATTTTGAGAACCCATGATGTAAGTATTCCAAAAATTTCAAGGAAAGAACCTTCCTACTGGTTTTAAATATGAAGAGCTATTAGGTGTTTTTTTTTTTTTGGGGGGGGGGGATTTAGTAACTATAAATAAATTCAATGAAACTTTATTAGCAATTTCTAAGAACGAATCCCTTAGTTTCTAGATGGATCAGAGTTTTTCAAAACGGTGATTAAAGAAGGTACAAAATATAATCTAAGAGACTTCATGCAAAGATATTATTGTTGTAATATTTTTATGCAATCAAGAGTTTTCGTCAGTCAATCCTTTCGCAACACGACCTTCTGATAACACGATTTACATCTCGAAGTCTTTTTCTCTAAAGAAACCGTGTCTTAAGTGTCATAAAAATATAAAAAAATGGTAGGCATACAATCATTTTTTTTTATGTTTGATTTCTAAATTCTTCACTCATCCTTTTAAAAGGTAATATCTGCAGAATCGTATACTGCAAGGACACGAGAAAAGTGACAAAAGATAATATTTTTTACCCTTTCCTTATTATCTTCGGTAAACGATTTTTCAAAGATTTTTTTTGTGTGTGTGAGAGACAGAGAGCGAAGGTTGATGTACTTTTAAATCAAAGTTCCTTGCGCAATGGTTATCTTTCGTTTGTTTCCAATCGAGCTCGATTCTACATTCGTAATGGCATTTTCTGCGTGATTCATTAGTTATTCCGAGGAAAAGAATCACATTCGTTCCAACGAAATACAATACACAGTTTTTCGTCTCTTTTTACCGAAACTGCAAGGCTATGTTGTGTTTCACGATTCCATTCACGGTGAGTGTGTATTTCTTCCTATAGTTCTCCAAGTAGTAACGGAGTTAATTCTATTAAGTTCCATTACTTTGATTTTCTAACACGAAGGATATTTTCCAAAAACATGGCTGGAATGATTCAATGGTTGTTCAAATGAAGTGGAAAGAAAAATACCATGGAGTCCATTGATGTTTATGTAATAGCCGCCAAATCCGTGTATTTTGAAGGAGAAAAAAGGCACAGCATAAGGAAGAGTACAGAGATATTAGATGACAAGCGCAATTATGTATCTGTGACGTCATTTTTATTTACTTCTTTTTAATAAGCCCTATTATACCCTCTGCGGATAATAAGCTTAACCCTACAGTCGTGCCCGCACGCCGTACGTGCATCGAATTATCGTATTTGTTTAGTCTTATAAATTAAAATTTAATCAATTATTAGCTTTATAATTTGACGCAAAAATTACTTTGAATCCATAAACATCTAAAGTATTCTATGCCTTCTTAGGCGAATGAAAACGGCATCCAAGCAGTACGGTTCATCTTAATAGATAGTAAAGAAAATGAAACGGGGTTAAGTCACTTTTATGGTATGTAGAATACGTCTGCAGCAATTTTTTTAAATACGGAATTTTTAAATAAGCGTATCTTAATGCGATTCAAACGTCTGAAAACTCAACGATATAACCATGGGAGTTTCGACTCACTAGCAGAAAGGTTTTTGAGCAAAGACTTTACGGTTTGCAAATCTCGCGTTACTACTCCTATTTAAAATCCCGTTAAATTAACTTTTAACTGTCTTCACTCAGTTTTGCTTTGCGGCTTGTCACGACTTGTACAGACCACTTTCCTCAATGGGGAACTTCAGCATTTTTTAAAAACACGTGAAAGCCATCCGTATTTGTAGAAAAAATCATTCTAATTTCAAATATGCAAGTGAAATTTTACAGAAAAATTTATTTATTTAAATATTGAGAGCGAAAGATGCACTGAAATAGCAGGAATCATGATGCAATCCGAAACGCACTCTCATTGGCCGAGTAGATTTTGACGTCGAGGGTGCCTTCCTTCGCATACTTCTCTTTCGCTACTTCTGTACCCTGCTTTGAATGAAGGCGTTTGTATCAGCTAACATTTTAAAAGTGAAGTTTTTGACTTTTCTACTATTCAACGTTCAATTTCACAATGGATATTGGTTTTGTACAAGGTAAATCGGATAATTTGCAAAAGATTGATCCTACAATGATGACAATGTATTTCAAGAAAAATTCCGATTTTATGATGACTGAGATACGAGGAATAAAAGCACAACAGTAAAATTTCTCCTTTTTTTGTCTTATAATCCTCCTCAATGAAACAACTTAAAACAAAAAATAAAATAAAATGCTGAACTTAGCTAAAAAAACCCTGTCATAACTCAAAATCCAAACAGTATCCCATGGTGTGTATACTAATTTCTAGACAGACAAAGTGCTTAAAAAATAACAAAAAGTATGAAAAACAGAACAGATGAAACAAAATTAATTCTAGCTTAACTTCTTTTAATGTTAACCGAATTCGGCATAAAAAAAAAGAAATGAAATCTTTAAAGTGCCATAAAAAAATCAACTGAAAATGAAAAAATTAATTCTGATAGTGCTATTAAATCATCACTATCCCCGTGTGGATGAATCCGCATAAATAAAAAAAGCAGGAAACCGCTAAAGGCCAGCAACGTTTCCATGTGTGTGTCCGAGCTTAAATTTTCTTGTGAAAAAATAAAAATAAACTTTTAAAAAATTAAACAAAACCGTGGTTTGAAGAGTATAAAATAATTTTCATTTTAAAATCGGTGCCAAAATAGACACAATATTAAATCTATTTATAAACCTTAATCAACAGTAGAACCTTAAAACTACACGTGGCTACCACGTAATCTTTTAATACGAACTCATAGAGGTGCTTATGCGTTTAACCTCATCTTATATCAAAAACAGAACAAATATGAAATTCAAGGTTCTTCTTGACAGTGCTTCCTGATATTGTTATGGGGTATCAATGGTTTCTTAAAATGAAAATTCCATGTAATGAAAAAAGGGGGATAATAGAGGGGGAAAACAAATTAAATTTAACTATTTGCTTTAAAATATCTATTTCTTTTTTCCTGCTAACCTCACCTTATACTTCTTTAACTAACTTTTTGAAGACAAATTTTGATTTAAATACATTCATTGAATATAAAGGATTTATTTTGCATCAAAATTAATTCTGCGAATTATTTTGTTGAACTATGAATGAAAACGAATTTCATCATCAAAAAAGTCGTGAATTTAAACTAATTTTTAAGATATTCTTATTAATTTTCAATAGTACTGTAATTTTTTTAAAAATATTTGAATATACATTGAAAAAATTTATGCAATAAAATAAGAGCAATTTTTTTTTTTAAAAAAAAGAATCTTAAAGAAGGTGGGATCTTCTATATTTTTAGGGTAAAAAAATAAATTCCATGTAATCAAACGGAGAAAAAACTAATTAAATTTAACTATTTGCTTTAAAATACCTCTTTTTTTTTGGCTGCTAACCTCACCTTATACTTCTTTTAAAAACAAAAAAGATATTGAATTCTGAATTTACTGTGCTTCATGATATACACTTTTAATAGATATAATACAGATAAATAACTCACATCAAAATGATCTCCACAGAGATGACGAATGCTGCTTGCTGATAATTCCGGATTAAGCTTCGGATCTCTCTTCATCGCTTTACACCACTTTTTGCGAATAACATAATTTTTTGCACATTTTTAAATAATTTATCGGGTGCCGTTAGAGTTGTATTACTACATTTAGGAACAATACAAAGCTTGCATCTTGCCGACATTATTTTATCTGATGCGAGAGTCGGAAAATATAGAAAAAAAAGAGAATATAGAAAGCGAATGGGAAGGAAGCGTGCATCTCCCCGTCAAGCAACTATGACGTCAGACTCGTTTCGCGCCAAAATGGATCGTTTTTCCCGCGTTTTCTGAGAGGCAAACTTTGATTGCAAATTTTAAAAAAACGAAACTGTCTAGAAATTTTTTTCTAATAATATTGTTCGTTTCGAAGCATTTTAAATCGATTTAAAAAATAAAAAATGCTGAAGTTCCCCATTGAGTCATTACCCTCGAACCGGAATTATGGAGTGATAAAGGCTCCACCCCCACTCCAACTGAGATCCCGCCCCTATAAGGAGAGGGGAAACCCTCTTCTCCACAAGCCAGTCCAGGACGAGGCGTCGTCCGTGTAAAGCTGGGTATTCACGAGAAGGCTAGGCTATGCCATTTTTCCCAAGAACTGGTTTGTATTCCACTCATTCCAGTCTAAACTTTCACGCCGGCCATTCACTTCACAGACAAACTATATATTTTGGAACGCGAGAAGGAAAAAGCGATAAAAATCTATGGAAATGAGCCAAACGACTTGTCTCGGTTGGAATTCCGTCTGGACTGAAATCGGAACGAAAAATCAGAGGGACCCTGAAAGAGGCTAGTGAAAGGAACAATGCCTCGAGTAGATTGAAGCCTCGCTTCGAGGGTAGCATAAATTAAAATCTGCTGATCGAAGAGCGATTGACGAGCAGCTATAGAGAGGGACGTCCCCCCACCTTCGTTCAGAATTAGCGTCCTTTTAAATGCAAGTGAATGGCGTGCCTGTATTTTTCGATTAAAATGGGAGGGGAAAAAACCGGGCTTATGACAAATGGCAGGGCTATACTTCAAGTGAATGGCCGGCTCTAGGTAAGACATTCAGGGATGCTCCAAAGTTTGTTTTGAGATGAGAAGGTTCAAAGTCTCAAACTTACTCCCACCCCCTCCTCCTCCCGCAAACGGGGAATTTCCGAGTTCAGTAGCCTCGTTGCGGGGTCCCGATCTGGGCAGAAGCTTTGTTTCCTCGCTACCCTCGCAGCGGGGTCTCAAAAGGCCATCTGGCCATTCCAATCAGACTTCAAACTATTCGGAGTTCCAAACATCCAATCCATTAGCGCCAATTTTCATTGGGTTTCCGCATTGACGAAAAGTCTTCCCTTCTCGTGTTCTAAAAAATCGTAGAATGGAACAGAGGTGAATGTCTGCCGTCTCCACTTCAGCGCAGTTTTACAAACCCTAAGGATCGGATTGATTCCACGTGGGGATCAAAGAATCGGGTTCGATATTCCAAGGGTCCTCAGCATAAATGTTCGTTAACAAATTGGTTAAAACGATAAAGAAGTCAAGTTTGACGAGTGGTTCGCGAGTGTTCCCTTTCATGTTGAATATTGCAATTGATGGAATATTTATCAATACAATTTTTAAAATAAATATTAATACAAAATTACGTACGGAAAAGTATTTTAAAGAATATAAAGCGTTCTTATAGCTTCTGTATTCATAAAATAAAACACAGTGGAAGACAAATACTGGTTCGTACTGTTCATTGACTCCATTCATTTCTTGAAGAAGATCAGAAGTTACATGTTTCAGAAGATTGACAAGTAACTGAAACTGAGAATAAACACAAGACATAAAAAAATCCAAGTAGCAAACGTCAGCTTATAATTTTAAAATATGCTGATAATGAGAAGGAATTTGTTCACGAAAATGTTGACATTATAAACCGCGAGAAAATTTAAGATTACTGAAATGAAATATATGGGACCAGTTTAAATAGAACCAATTCACGCTCCCATGATACACATAAAGCGTGCAGCGCCAAGGTAAATTGGGACTCCATTTCGTATTTAGTGCTCGTTAAGTTAATAATAATTTCTTAAACTTTGTCTAATTTACGGGGGGGGGTATATATTTTCTTTGATGATATAATTCTAGATCTTTACAATTTCAATGAAGTTATTATTATTTATAAAACCGCCAAATTCTAGTGAATGATCTCTAAGATTCGACGGCTTGAGTTAAACCTTAACGGAATCACAATCGTCGCCAATCTGAAATGGTTTGGCGCCAACATTCAGCACCAAAGTTGCTGGAATTTGACACCTAATTCTAGCGTGCCGTATTTAATAACTTTTTTTATTTACATTAATATCATTCGTATTCAATAATAAAATTAAAATGATCCTAATCTAAATTGCACCGACGCAATGTTTAATATATTTACATAACTCTATTTAAATTATTTTTAGCTTAATTTTTTATAAGTTAATAAATGTATGCGCCAGTGTGTTAGAAAAAAAATCCTCCAAATGTAAAATCACACTGTATGAGGTAGGCCTAAAACTTTCTCTTAGAATTTGTACAGTCAGTGATTTTAATAATTCAGGACCGTTGAGTAAAAACGTTTTGCTACTATATCTTCATCCATACTGTAAGAGCGAAAAAACGGGAAATTAAAGGGTTTTTTTTTTAGTCAAAAAGTTAGCACAGGATGCAAAAACATCGACAAAACAAAAGGCATTCAATGATAGGCCCGTAAGGCCAGTGCAACGTGTAGTTACGTTTGCCATGTGATTGTGAATTGGCTCGATTGATGTTTAAATCTACAATTAATCTTGAATTAGAATTTTCAGAATCTTTATATCGTAAGATAAAAGACAGAGAGAAAAATCGACTATTTCGTTCAGCACTAAACTATTGCCTGTGCACCATACGTACACCGCGTTATCCTATTTTTAAATTTATAAACTGCAATTAAGTCATTTATTGATACCATACGTGTGATTCAAAAATTACGTGGAATTCATATCGAGTGGACTTTCAGTTGAATCGGTCAGAACGACGGCGATTTATGAAACAAAACGGTGGCGGTGAAAAAAGTGAGGGGCCAAAAAATATATTAAGGACATCTAAAAGACCCGGGGGTAGACAATAAAACTTAAATATTTAGTTAAACCAGCGGGGGTGGTCTCCCCTAAACTTTCTCGTATAGTCCTAACAATGTAGAGAAAAAATAAGCTAAAAGGCAACAAAACGAACAGGCGTCCTTAACCGCAGTGGAGAAAAAAAGATTGGGAATCGGAAGCTTGGAGGCGAAAGGCGTGGGTAGAAGCGGAAAGGATTACCTCAAGTGAATCGCGCAATAACGACCTCTCGTCATTGTGTGATGAGAAAAGACAAATAGGCGGCTTTTCGACCAATTGAAACAAAAATTGGGCACGGATCTACAATTATTGTTAGCAGGCCTCATATCAATTTTTATTTATCAAAGCTTTAGGGTTTACGAGTTATAATGTTTAGAAGTATGCGATTATACAGACCGACAGACAGTCAACCCTTTGACGGATTTGGTACAAAATTTGATTCGAACATAGATTCCTGATGACAAAACTGTGTACCAAATTTTATCCATCTAGCTATTCAAGTTTTTGAGTTATAGTGTTCACATGAACGCGGACAGACAGACTTTCCGTGGATGGATTTTATCCCAAATTTGACAGTAACGTACAAATTATCTGTAAAGACAACATACCAAATTTCATCCCCGTAGCTCTAATAGTTTTCTAGTTATCGTGTTCACAGACACACAGACAGACAGACATGATTCCAAAATTGTGTTTTTCGGACTCAGGGAGGTCTAAAACGTGGAGATTCGTCAAAATCTCGAGTTCAAATTTTTTGACGATTACAATACTTTCTCTTTGTATACTTCGTATAAGAGAAAGTAAAAATAGCTAGTTTTCCCGAACACTGTTGCTTTTTTATAATTCCTAGTTTTAGGCACCTAAAATGAAATAAAAATTTAATATTTTCCTAAAAAGGTAGGGGCCCTCCTCGCCTCCACTGAAACAGAATGTCTTCTAATTAGATAGTAGAAAACACTGAACAGGTAAGTTGTTAAAGGAAGCAAATTATCTTCATCTTGATCGAAAAAAGCTATAGAAGACTTGTTGGCAAATGATGTTTGTAAAATTGAAATTGTTACAAACAGGTCAGTAGTCAGCATTCACTCGACAGGTATCAGGTTGGAAATATTGCATCTGAAGCTGGCCACAGTTTGCTTACCAACTTTGCGTTGCAAACTGAATGCTACTGTAACGAATGTGGTCTCGAATAAAAGACTGCGTTGCTCAACAGATTGAAACTTTTCAATTGCGCCACGTGCAAAATTATTGCACGAAGGTTTGACAAAAGTTTTTTTTTAAAAATTGGGAAAACTTTACAGCTCATATAAATAAAATTGTAAAAGAGTTTTGGGGAGAAGATGCATAAGTGAAAATTGCTTGGGGAGCGAAATCAGTGAATGCAGCTCTCTGACTTGAATCTGGCAGTAATCAGGAAAGTGGATATATTTAATGGTAATTAATCGTTTATAATTTAAAACTTCAACGTATCGATAAATTGATACTTTGTTGCTAAAGTTTTATAAGTAAGATGTTGGGAAGCATGTTTATCATGAAATGCAATTGATTAATTTGCATTCTAATTATTTATAATTCATTTTAATATTTAATATGCATAGTTATTGTTACTTAACATTTTTATTTATTCATTCGATATGCATAATTTATGCTTGATTATTATCCAATGTTAAATTATTAGTTCAATTTCATGTAATTATCCGGTTTTTTATGTTAATTATTGGACTATTTCCTCTTTATCGGAGAAGAGAGCCACAAGGCACGTTGCGTTAATTGATTAACCAAACCTTTTTCTTATTTTGACCCGCCTTAAAAATATGTCACGAATTCTCCCTTCTTTTAATTTCTCCTTTCCGAAATATACAAAGAAAACTATTGTGATCTCTAAACATTTGGCCTCGAGATTCAGATGAATCTCCATTCTTAGACGTTTCTTAGCCAGCAAAATTATTTCAGAATGATATCTGTCTGTCTGTTTTTGAAAACTATAACTCAACCAGCTGGAGTGGTCTCCCCTAAACTTTCTCGTATACTTTCTAAGTGGAGATTCGTCAAAATCTCGAGTTTTTTTGACGATTACAATACTTTCTCTTTGTATACTTCGTATACGAGAAATTAAAACAAAAAACAAACAAACCTGAAATCAAATATATGTTGCCACGTTTCAAAAAAACATTACTTTGAAGCAGGCGCGATAAAATAGGCAATGCAATGAATACTAAAGCGAAAATTCTGCTTTGGAATTGA
>BGPR01007178.1:34584-58748 GCA_013235015.1 Araneus ventricosus | reverse complement strand
TGGTTCCTTTGATCTTCTGCGTGTTTTGTAGTGAGAAATAATATGATTATTGTATTTTCGTAATGTTTTTGATAATTGATCAAAATACTCACTGAAAATATTTTATGCTTTTCAGTTGTTGTGAAATTATTAATTTCAGATACTATTGTTGATAATTTTTTTGTAAAAAAGGAGAGAATATTTGCCGAAGGTTTTTTGGAGTTGCAACGTCTACCTATCGAAAACGAGATCATTTTCCTAAAAAAATTAATTATAATTCTTCTTTGAAAGGTAGTCATTTTTGGTCGAAAGTAAATTTAATTACCTGTTTCCTACAAGTACCATTCCCAGAAAACTTGTAAAGTGATTACTAAACTTTGCGTCGTAATTTTTTCTAAAACGGCCTTGTGCACTGTTATTTTCAATAACTGAATTCATTTTCCTACTTGTTTACTTCTGATATCGCCCCGGAATAAGTAAATATCTACAGAAACATCTGCGTCATATTTAATGCTGTGTTTTGAAAATAAACAACAATCCACAGAATTCAAACTACCTCGCTTCATTGCAAAATTTCATGAAATATATTTTCAAGGATTCAACTAGGACATTTTTTAAATCCGTAACAAGTTTATTTTGAATAAACATGGCATGCGTTCAGTCAGTCTGTTCAAGAAAATCACTGTTTTCGCTGAGTTTAAGAATGCAAATAATAAAGAATAATTCTCCCACCATCAATCAATTGCTTTTGAATTCATTAATTATTAATACTGAGGATCAGCTTTCCTCTAAGAAATGCATTTTGCAGTTTTGTTGATTGCATAATGTTTGTAATTGGCAAAAAATTACTTCTGAACCAATATTTCTTACCATTTAGATTTTTAATGAAAATTTTTAATTTAATAAATTTAACCAACCAGACAAATAGTGACGTCACTGGAAGCTGAGAGCGATGTGACCAATCAGTGAGTGCGACATTTTAGTGTAACCACCAAAATACACAGCACGTGATAAGAATTTCAAAAGTTATTACGATTCACCCAAGCTAATACAACGGGGATGGTCCGTAATTAAAGTTCACTTTGCAACCTATAGAACGAAAACTACTGCACCAAAAGTACCACACTTAAAACAATATAGGAAAGGTCATGGAATTTTACATCGTGCAAAAAAAGTTACAAAAAGTAGCTGCCAGGGGGAAAAAATCAAGATTGATTAATAGCATTAGCTTGATAACGTATTTTACGAATAGCGGTCATGGAATTACAAGTTCAGTGCGTCGTCCACCATTTTCTGCAACTAAAGGTAGATGGCCAAATCACACTCTCTATAGTAACTCGAAGCACATCAGCTAGTAAGAAAAATTTATTGTATACGGTGACAATGCATTAATGGTATGGTATCAATTGTCACAAATCTTTGTAGTTTTCGCGATAAACGTGGTTTTCGAGTTAAGCCAAAGACAAAAGTCACACGAGTTGATGCCGGTGCACACGAAACGGGAAAGTATCGACCAATAACGCTGTCATCTCTAAAACGTGTCCTCAGTAACTCATGTAACTTGAGGTGGAATCCCTTCGTGCATAAAAATCGTACAGAGATGTCACGGTGTCGAAAGTAGGGTGCAACGAATCTCCTTAACATAAAATTATAGAGTATGGCACTTAACCTAACGTGCTGTGGGACCTACTACGGATTTCTTTTCGTAAGAAAATGATTCAAGTATGAAAACTGCAGGAAAAACCACCCCAGACGAAGACTTTGAGTGAATGTAGTAGGATTTGATTAACAACGAAATCAACAATATTGATAATCAACCTTCCACTATACCTGAAAGAAATCTTTTTAAACAAACTATAATTTGTAGTCTCTGAAATGAAATATTGATTGCATAATGTTTGTAATTGGCAGAAAATTATCATCTAATAAAGTTAACTAACCTGACAAATACTAACATCACAAGACTCCAAGAATAATTGGATCAAATTTTCTTAACATGGATTCACAGTGGCAACATTTAACCTAAAGTGTGGTGGGACCTACCACAAATTACGCTTTAAAGAATAATTATTCAATTTTAAAATTTGCAACAAACCCACACCAAACAATGACTTTCAGTGAATGCAGAGGGATTTGACGAAGGATGTTAGGATTTCTTGTGTCCAAATTATACAGCGGTGTGCGTTGACAACCGTACTGGGTTCTTCATAAAGCACAATCCATCCAATGAATACAGCATACAACTCAATTTTCCTCTGGTGATGACTTTTCGAAATTAAAAAAAAAATTACAGGATATAAATTCCATGACTTCTTTCATAGTACTTACAAGTTTGGTTACTTTGGGTCTGGGGTGGGATTATTTTGCAGTGCATACAAGGTGCGTCATAAATGTGTTAAACTTTTTTTAAATCATTAAAAAAGAACAAATGTTCTTAAAACAAGTGCTGTTTGCACTAACGGGCTCCGAGAGTAATCGGAATTTTTTCTTTACCAAAAAAGTTGCAATTTCAGAAGTCATCAAAAGAGAACGTTGCTAGGCAATACTAGGACAGCTTAGCATTGCATTGTATTGATTTGTTTAAGTAATAACTGTTCGACATGAATTCCACCACATGATATGGCACAAAAGCGAGTCACAACACCTATAACAGCTGAATGCATCATGCCTGAGTGGAATCCTCCAATGATCTGCAAAATGGAATCTTGGAGTTCCACCAGACATTTTCCCAGAGGAGGAGTAGATAAACGACTTTAAATAACTCCGAAGCCACCAATCTACGGGAGTCAAATCTGGCGAGCGTGGAGGCCACTTGATCCCACAGGTCGACTTATAACTCGGTCTTCACCAAAAGTATCCGAAACGAATGTCTTCACTGAAGTTGTAACGTGGGGAGAGGTGTCATCTTGCATAAAGGTTACTGCAACCAGCATCTTTCATGTAAAAGAGCTCAATTGACAGCGCTTGATTTGGTAACGGCAGCATGCTGCTGGAATCTAATGAAGAATCCACGTGCATCAAGATACTTCAAAACGAGGCCACTTGGCCTTTAGCGCCCTCTAACGATGAATTTTTGAACTACGATTTTTTCCCCCGAAATAGATCGATCTCTTTCTAATCCTATTCATGCAAATCGAAATTTTTTAATTATTATTTCTTCCTTTTTAATCATTTTTTTTAAGTTTTAATAAATTTGTGATGCAACCTGTATATTTTGTTTATAACATTTACAAATGAAGCTTTAATCGAAAGTGAATTAAAAGAAATTAACGTTAAAAAACTATTTCTTTTATTAAATTAAAATGCATGAACTGAAGATGGTTCCTTGCAATATTTTCTTGATATCTAGCTTTTTGTGGATCCAAAATTTTGACATATGAACCCATGTGGAGTCGCGATCCATAATTTAAGAAACTCTGCTCTAAATCAATATAAGGTTTTTCCATGTAATATATTTGGATTTCTTTTCGATTCATCTAATTTTAAATTGTAATCTTCATAACTCTTACAACAATTTTCATTTTCATTACTTTTAAACTCCTTAAGAGTTCTAAAATGTAAATAAAGGAAAGATTTCATGCCCATGTGATCTGCGCCAACCACACAATGTCGATGTAATTTTTCCATCCATTGTGCACCCGCAGGAGGAAAGTGCTCTTCCCTCAACAGAAATAAAAGTCATCAAACAGGCAGCGATATACAATGGGATAAGGAAGTAAAATTATCTGCAGTCTGCCTCCCCAGATTACCTAAGCGCAGGGAGTAAAACTATCTACTGTCTCTTTAGAGGACCCCACATATTACCTAAGTAAATAAGTGGAATAAAACTCTAAAGACTTAATGATGCAACTTCTTTCCTCTGTCGGTACAAATACTCTACAGTAGGAAAAAAATAATCTGTTGTTACAACATCTGTATTCCCCTTGAGGAAATGGTTAATTAGTTCATTACATTTATTGCTATTTTATTGCGAAATTTTCCGCTGATCGGGTGTTTGAAATGTATATTACCTCACATTGTTTAAATGTAGTTGGACAAAAACAAAGTTAATTCCTTCTCAGGCGATACACGTCAAGAACATGGGGATAATTTATGTTTGGAACACATCGAGCCTCTTGCAAAAGGGAAAAGGATGTAACATAAGCCAACGTTAAGTTCGGTGCTACATAAGGGGACCAGAAGTTCCGGATTAACCAAGACAGTCCTGTCCGTTGTTTGTCTCGGATTAAAAGAGTGTCCCGTATTTTACTCATAATTAAATACGTCATCTTAAAAAATTAAATTTAACTTAAAAGTTAGATAAAAAATTTAGTCTGAGATTCCCAAATTCCGGTATAGATGTAAAATGACCAGACAGAGGATTAGCCGAACAGTCCTGATTTTCGACACTTTGTCCAGATTGAAAAAAAAATGTTCTGTTTTATCCCATTTTTTAACTATTAATAAACAATTCAGATTAGAAAAAGTTTAATTAGTTTTACTTTTTCTGAAAATTAGATTCTGAAGAATTCTTTCCGACTATACAAAGAATATGGTCAACCTAATATGACCCGTGCTGATGAATCAGCCTGATGAAAACATCATAACCGCAACAGCAAAATTTCTTATTTATGAATTTTTTTAATCTCTTCCTTGTTTTAAAAAAAATTAAATGGTTAATTATTTTAATGTATGTAAGTTATATTTTATTTGTTTATTTCCATTTTTTTATTTTTGTTAATCCTGCTACTGTAAGTGTCCCGGATTGCACTTGCAGGTTCCGGATCGTCCTGGCTTGAATCTCAGGAAAATTAGTTAGCTTTATGTTATTTAGAAACGTTTATCGTATGACTGAAGTCGCATGAATAGGCTCTATCGAGTGGACCTTTTGAAAGATCTCAGTTATTTAATGTCTTACACGTTCTCAGCTGCACAAACCTGTAATGGTTTGACTAAGAGCTTTCGACATTGACTCACCTTGCGTCATATCTCGCGCTTGCTGAAAGATTTCGTTAACCAATTGCCCAGGTATAATCATTACGCTGAACTGTCCAATTCCTCTGATACCCAGTTACAAAGCCATGAAATTTCGAGGTCGGATCACAAGCTAAGGCAGTCATTAAAAGAAGGTAATGAGACTTCAGAGAAATGAGAAGACTTACGTGCACGCTGTTGAAGAACACGCGAGTTGGATAATCACGAGATACTATTGAATGATTCTTTTCTTTTTTACTTATGAGGTTTACTTGAAACCACAGAGGATCATTCATCGATGATTCATTTCGTTGCAGTTCCGCATACAAAGTCTCGTGTATTGAAGTTTTACATCTTTCACTGTGATGCAATCCCAGTGTGGAGGAAATCAAACAAACCATCTCCATTTTCTTTCTTGTACCCTTATGCAATATTAGTCCAGTCAACGAAGGCCAAAAATCGAAGAATAGAAAAAAAAATCGTGTAGTTTTGAAATTTGGCACAGTTGTTGGGGTTAGTGTCCTAAACGACACACTAAAAGTCCCCGCCGGTGGGGGGTGCGCACGTGGTGCATGGGGGTTAAAGGGGGGGGCATTTTCAGTTTTTCTTAAATATCTCGAAAACTGTTGGTTCTATTAAAAAACATTCAATTACAAAATTAAACTACATACAATTCCCTACAAAAAAGTCCTACATTGATTTTGTAGCATCAATATTTTAAACGATACAGGGGGATTTAAAAGTTAATATTTCTAAAATTCCTTATTGTAATGGTAAAATCGATTAAAAGTGCTGAATCAACGCCTCATAAAAACCTCATGCCTGTATAATAATTATACAAGGGTAGTATTGTATGTGTCGGAGCGGGTGGGAGACAAACCATTTAATGACAATTATGGTCCCTTCCTCCCCTCCACATCCGTTCCCCTTCACAAGTTTCCTTCTACTCGTAGTCCAGTCAACGAATCGTAAACTTAAAGAATGGTGTAGTTTTGAAATTCGGCACAGTTTTTGTGATTAGCTTCGTCATGCATCGAGTAAGCTTTTTGGAACTGTGCCTCTTCCCGTTGATCTGTTTGTTGAAACATTTGACTTTGATCTCTGGGTTTGGCGTAAAAATCACAGACCAAAATTTCAGCATATGTCTTGCTAGGCTTTTGAGTTAGCGTGCTGATCTATATATTTAAAATAATTGTCGAAACCAGAGTGCCAGTCCCCCAGCACCAACCCATGGGAGGATTTCGACAGGTTTTATTTCATGTAAAAGCTTATTATCTCTGTATACGTCATCAATGATCGCCTGCCACCCACCACGCTCCATTTCGGAGATATATCGCAAAATAAAACTTTCCCTCGGCCTCTGCAACCGCCAAGTTGCCAGAATAATATTACGGACGAACAGCTGGTCCCCGAAGGTGGCTAGCATGTATGTGAATTGATATACCAACCATCGCAGCGATGGCCTTGGTCCACATATTGGCGCACATCTGCAATTCCGGAGATAAAAGAATATGCCGAACTTCATCAGTCGAGCTTGTTGTGTTTCTGAGCCATCGTGTTCACGTACGGAGAGACAGACAGACTTCCATTTTACGAATTTCGCCCAAGATGTGTCAGAAATTTACGACTTTGGTGCAAAAAGCTCATATTAAATTTTATCTATGTTCCAGAAATGCTTTTTCGGACTCGGGGAGATCTGAAACTTGAGATATCGAAGTCGACAATCATAATATTTTTTATCTTTGTATCCTTTTTATACAAGAAAGTAACAATATGGTTTAACCCTCTAAGTGTCCGTTTATTTTGATCTAATAGCTTTAAGACTTTAAAAATTAGCTTTTAAAGTGAGGAATTGGATCTCTTTTGCATTAAATGAAGTATCTGAAATCTTAAGGATGTTTTATCCATGGTAATTTAAAAAATTATATATGTAACAGTGAATTATTTGCTTTTTGAATTGAACATGGAAAACGGAAGATTACGGCTCAAACGCTTAGAGGGTTAATACTTTTAAGATTGCACCCATAGTTGATCTGAATATTTCTGTATGATTTAAAAATCAGAATGTTAGCTTATCGTAAACATTTCTTGCGTATTCTCCCGACTTTCTTTTTGACCTGTATGAAAATGCTTTGTAAAGTCAAAGAAAGTGCGATATTGCAATTTTATCTTCACCTGTAATCTATGTCACCGTTAGATTATGAGAAGAGAATTAGATTTGAAATTAAATGAAAACTTAATGCTGACATGAATTTTTATGAAATCCCACGAATACCGTTTTGGAACGCCTCCGTTGTTTTCAAAGAGCGCCCGAGGTGCTTTCTCGTCAAAAGGCCACGTTGGGTCATCCACTCATCGTGTTGTGGGAATTGAGGGCACGGGGACTTCATTTGCAAACATGACTTCCATTGAGGAGGAAGATTCCATTAAGAATGAAAATTCGAACTCAATTTCAATGGATTTCATCCTGTCTTGGGTAATTGTTTTCTTGTAGAGTTGGTTCTATTTATTGTGTCAAAGAAATGCTTTATTCTGCCTGTTTATTATTATTTTTCATTTAATGGTCCATGCGTTAATTATGTCGGAAAATTGTCTTCAATTACCTTTGTTATCCTTATAACATATCCATTCTGATTTGGTAATATATATATATATAGCTAAGACTATGAATTGGTAAGCATTTAGTTGTATTTTCTCGTTTCTTATCTTGAAATATTTTGGAGATTTACTCCCATACTATTTATTTTTTCCAACAATTGGCTTTCGCAGAGGGCTGGCGCCTTTAAATTCGGATTAATGCGACATATCAGTTCCCAAGGCTGATAAGCATTTGATTGTTGGAATTCCAATTTCTGATTGTCTTTTTCATAGTAATAATAATCTAACTAGTATGAATACATTAGGTTTATAATCTATCTTTTTGTGTTCTATTGAATGATTATTAATAAGGTAACATTATTTTATTTTTAATTTTAATTATTAGTTTAATAAGTGCTTATATTGAAAATGTTACTTGAATTTTGATTGTTTGATATATATAAGTAGGTTAATAATTTTTGCATCTCGGAGTAAAAACTTTATTGTAAATGAAAAGGATTTTCATCATTCTTGAAGTCTAAGCTGATATGTTGAAACCAATAGTGTCTGTTTTTTTGCTGAACTAAGCTCAAACTTCTTTTCTGAATTTTAATGAATGTAAAGTATATCCAATATAATTTGAATAACTTTGAACATTTCTAAAATGCTAAAAACATTCTGTTTTTGTTCCTGGCCTGAAGTAAAAACAATTGCCGTTGGTGTGTCAATCAAAAATCGGCTTTCCTTTCTGCAGTAGATCATCTACAATATAAAACAGGAAATGCATGTGCGTGTGCATCTGTGAGAAGAACGCCTCCAAAACTGTGAACAATCGCGACATAGAATGTCAATAGCGCATGTCATTCTGGATTCTGTTTCTGGACCAACTGTGCTATTTTCGAATTTCAAAAATAAATATTACTAAAGTTTTTTAATTAAGTACAGGAAAGGATTGTGACAAATTCCTAAATAGAAATCATTATTTAAGTGAATTAAGAATAGCGAAGCAAATATTTATATTTCCGGTGTCTTCCTGAGCGTTCCTGGCCGGGCACAGACACACCTGTTAAAAAGAAGAGAAGGGTATTTATTTCGGATCATGGCAATGAAAATCGAATCATCTGCCATCTGTTGTACAACAGACTATTTATAAATGCCATTATTAATTTTGGAAAATGCCGCTTTAGAATTTTTTTTTTCTGAATTGTTTTGAGAAAACGAATATCCCTGAAATTTTGTTTCGGCTCTGTTTCTTTATTGCATAACTATGTCCAATTTATTCATCAATGCACAGATGATGGCAGTCGATTTTTAAAAACATCCTTCCGCTGTTTTTTAAGGAACACCTTAGAATTAACTCTAGACAATAGCTATGCGAGTAGAATAATAAGGAGACTCATCGCTAGGAAGTTTTAAACCTAGCTGTCACCGAAAGACTTGTTGCCAATAGTGCGTAACTAAATGCGAGAGATTATATGTTTTTCGCTTATCTTATCTATGTTGCTTGCAGATTATTCTTCCGTTTCGCCATTTTTCTGCTGTTTAAAATGATTGCATATCTAAAAATGTAAATTTTCGTTTTCTATATAGAATACAAATAATTTTATTGGTAAAGAAATTATTTAATGTATTCTACGAGTATAATTTTTTGCTTATCGACACATTGTGTATTGTTATTCTCATACTGTAACCTTGTAAACTAGTAATGAATGTAACAATTTGTGTTGATATCATCCTATAATTCATTGTCATTTGAGTAATCTCAGTGTGATTTAATGTATTTGCTGAGAGCAATTACGATTACGATCTCACTTGCAACGAACTTTTGGTTTATTTGGGTGTAGAAATAAGATTAAATATTTCAATTTACTTAAAATTAGTCCTACTCAACATTTTAGAATTTGGGATCTTGCTTTCCGTGTATTTCTTAATTGTTCCCCAATGAATTTCGTTGAATTTTTTTCCACTAAATAATAATTTTCTGGCACTTCGCACCGTTTCAAGTTAATTTCGACATGTTTAAAATCAAATGAGCTTTGTAATGATTATATCAGTGAATTATTAATATAAAAATATTTTAGGTCAGTTATATACACTGTTAAAAATTTTGGTTCAATGTTTCATCAAAATATGGTGCATGGGTAGTTGTCACCATAGCATAGCACTATATTTGTCTAATTTTAAGGATAAATTTTTATTTTGAGTATGAAAAGTTTTTAACAGAGCACATATTTCCTATTATCGACTCAATAATTAGGTTTTTCCAAATGGTGCTCAACCTGCTAATGTTTTAGGCGACATATTACCTGTAAATTGTGTGAAACGTGATTCAAAAGTCGTTCAAAATGCTTTTCAGGGCAGATCGGTGGAGCTGGCAAATTCGGCGTCTATTTTAATGACCTCAAGGAACATTCATACTAAATTCGAAGTAAATAGGACAACGCGTTTGGTAGTGACTGCTTAACGAACAAATTTATAAACAGACAGAGGAAATGCGAACGATCAGATTAAAACAGGGTCTCGCTTCGCTCGGTCAGTGAAGAGATTTAAAGAAATTCTCGGCTTTTAGCACCCTTATTAAAGTGCGTTGTTAAAGAAATATTTTTATTAAATTTTTTATTATACTTTACTCTTTCCACGTATCGGATCTCGTGTTATTTTCATAGAAGTATAATTATGGTAACAGGAAATGTGCCGAAGATTTAAATTTCTTCGCCTGCGCTATCAAGTTTCCATTCGCTTTCGACACTCTAAAAACAGAAAACATTTCAATTATTTATTATGTCGTTCAGCTTTCGATAGAAATACGAGCAATAGAATTACAAATGACAAGTCAGTCAATTCTGCGAAATGACGAGCTGACACGTGAGGCCTTCAATAGGAAAAAGATGATAGCACCATCTGAAGTTTAAATGGGTGAATCATCAGAAGAAAAAAATCCATTCATAATTATTGTAGCGTAGGGTGGAGCTTTTTTATCTGTTGCGAATTGTCGTCGACAGTGGAAATTTCGGTGAGCACGAGTACCGTTTCTCAAATTAAGGGGTACGTACCCTCCTTTCGATTTCTCATAAAGTACTTCCACAAAATGGCACATTTTGTGTTTGTCTTCGTAGCATAGCGTAGAAATTAAAGTATTAATTTCGAACCTCTACCCCTTGATTGATTGGGTTCACATTGATATGGCTTTGCCATTTTGGTGAGAGGATCACTCACCCAACTCCATTCATCAAGGTCGCTGGCTCTCGTATTCAAATGCACGCGAATAGTCAGACCAAAAGACAGTCCATCCTTTGATGGATTTTTCCAACAATGTGATACAGATCTACCATTTTGGTAATAAAATCATATTTCAAAAAAATCACCCCTCCGGCTCAGGGGTTCCCAGTCTTTTTCCCCTCGATTAGTCTTTTAATTTCCTCGTAACCCCTACTGTCATACCCTCCCCAATCATCCGTTTATGCGAAGAAGTTTTTATCAATAATGTTGAGGTGAGCTTTAGAGTCATTTGACATTTATAACATTTGCAGGATTTATTTTACGTTTTATTCCATTTTCACAATAGTGTCAGTTCAACGTCAAAACAGATGAAATCAATATTGCAATAATTTCGGCTTAACTTTTTAGGGTTAGCTGAAAATTACACTTCCTTTTGCTTTGTTTTTTTTTTTCTTATTTTGAGGGGAGGACTTGCACAACTTTCACTTTTACTTTTTACACGAACTTGGGGAAACAAAATTCTGTAAATATTTTTAAACCCTTGTTTTCTTGTATCCGCCATTACCGATTTTGAGTTCGCGTACCCCAATTGTTCCTATGCGTACCCCAGGGGTACGCGTACCACAGGCTGGGAACCTCTGCTCTAAAAGAATAGTAGATTTACAGTAGGCGCTTTTGAGTTATTATGTTCGCATACACACGGACAGATGGGCAGACTTCCTTTCGACGGATTTCGTCCCAAATTGTTCATCGATCTATAATTTTGGTGTTAAGACTACACGCATTCGTTTAACTTATTCTATTTTGAAGTTACATCTCACAGACAGACAGACATAATTCTAAAAATGTTTTTTTCGGACTCAGAGAGGTCTGAAACTTGGTGATACATCAAAATCTTGAGGGTAGAATTTATCGGTAATCACAATACTTTCTATTTGCATATTTCCAACATGATCAAGTAGTAAGACAACCAAAAAATAATTCAATTGCGTTTAAGAATAGTTATTTCTCGTTCTCTCTCGTTTTAATGTTCTAAAATCCCTTTAAAATACCGTAACTATTCTATCAAGATGTCGTATAATTTACGAATGGAATGTTAGTCAAGTACATCAAAACCAGATAGGACCTTAAACAAAAATTTACTATCACATAATCCATCCAAAATGGAATGGACTTAAGAATGCCCACATTTTCAAGTTTCTGCACTCCAACGACAAAGGAAGCTTTGTTCAAGATGTTGTATAATTTACGAATGGAATGTTAGTCCATCAAACCGAATCAGTCAAATCCAGATAACAATTTAAACACAAACTTACTATCACATAAACCATCCGAAACGGAATCCAGCGACTCAAGAATGCCCATCTTTTCGAGTTTTTAATTCTCTTCACTCGCATGACAAAGGAACTTATCTTTAGATAAGCCCACCTTCTTAATTTATGTCCGCTTTCAGAAAAGTTAATTATGTTCGAGGAGGGAATGGAGAAATAATCTCCATCAATCCCTCTTAAGCGCTTCGCAGCGGAGAAATGACGTCTCCAAAGAGGATTAAAAACGGTGTTGAAATCTTCCTCCATTAAGGGTTTGCCGGTTTCGAGGGATGACGCTGAACCCATCTCGGACAACACCTTCTTCCATTTTATATTTTTGAAACCGGTTTCAAATACGTAAAATTACGTTGCATCTAACAATTGAACGTATGCGCTTAAAAAAATCACTCCCACGATATCCGCCGTAGTAAGCGTAGTATTCTTGAGTGCGGGAGCTGCTCCAGAATATTGTAAAGGTAAATGAATCATTTTATTGAAGCCTTTTTTTCATTTAGGTTTTGCGGCGAATGATTGTCATATTTTTCCAATTAATGAACCTTCTGCAAGTCTACTTATATGTATCGTGCTCTAATGTTCCATAATACCGCTTGCTTTTCTTTATTGTTTATCTAATTCTTAACCCATTAACGCCCAGTGTGCTCATTTCAGCACAGTTCCGTTTCACTTCTGTGGCTAAGCAAGATCGCATTTCATAGTTTATTTTATTTATTTATTTATTTATTTGCTACTTTCTAACAAGTGGGTATATATTCCTAAACATTTTTCAAATGGAATATGTCAGCCATTAGCCAGTTTTGAAGTTCAAGAGTGGTCATTTTCAAATTTTGATGTTCTTCTTTTGAATTATTTATTCTGTTATCCGTTATGCAAAGAAATAACTCATTACGCTAACAGCGTATCAATGACTGCAATTGCTGTAAATGAAAAATAGCCTTTAAAAAACCGTGTCTGAAATAGTTCTGGGTTCAAATACGAGAAATAACCAGACATTTTCTATACAAAGCGTTTATCAGTAGAATACTGAACTTAAACAAAAACTCTCGTACAAATAACAGTTATAAAAGGTTACAGTTAACATATATATATAGCTTGCGCAAATATTTAACACCTGAATTAATGCAAGAAAGCTCCGAGGATATGACATCATTGTCTAGGTAATGCAAAGAAATCGAAAGTAATTGATATTTTTCTATGTTTTTAAAATATTTTAATAAATATCTACAAAAACGTTTTTCTATCGATTTTTCGATTACTTTTCTAAAAAAAAAGAATTTAGGAAACAAATTTTACTATAATAAAAAATATGGATGTTAACGTCTGACAGATGTGAAATGAGGATTAGGAATGTAACATCAATAGTGTCTCAACTTTACTTCACTGATTCTTCTTCACTACTGGTTACTTTTCCGTACTCTTGAATGGGTCAAGATGTACTCGAGAGTTCAAAGTGCAACAGGTTACTAAGCGTAGCATTCTGGGAGTAAATGGCTTATTTTATTGCGGTTAGAAACTACTACGAGCATTCTGCATATAAATATTAGTTTCACAATAATTCTTCGTTTGTTCGGTATTGAATATATCACGTTTTATGAAGATGAACAAATAAGTTGCTATGTATTGTTACGACTTGAAATCAGCTTTATTTTAACTGAGTGATTTTTTTTTTTTTTTGCTATTAGTAACTAAAAAATTTTCCCTTGTATTTTTAATTTAAGTTCTCAATACAGAAGCGCACAAATTATTAAAGTGGCGGCATCCTTTTAACTTTTGACCGCAATTAAAACAATCTTAGGGAAAAGGTGCTGTATCTCCCACACGTATGGAAAAAAGATTAATAAAGATGTATCACGTCAGCTTGTCACGATTATTCGTGTTTAATTTGTTACTGCCACCCGTGATAATAACATACACAGTAGAACGCCTGGAATCCGAACCCAAGGAATCCAAAAATTCCGATAATCCGAATATCTTTTCCTAATTTTCTGAAAACATTTTACTGAAAAAATGAAAGACAAACAACAACTACGGAACAGAAACAAAGTTAATGTTTATTCCTAACTTAAAAGAAGTATTCGAATTGGTCTTTAAGAATGAATGCAGCACCTGAATGAGTAGAAACAAACTCGGATATCTCCTTTTTACCCTCAACTTGTTTGCCACTGTACCGTACGAATCGCCGCGTGCTCTTTCCGTACGACTTCACAGAGCACCCAGAGTCGATACTCTACTACTGCATTTGGTATATAAAGAGTATTTTACCGAATTTCTCGGTTAATCCGAATTCCCCGGAATTTGAACAAATGTCAGCTTCAATTAGTTCGGAATCCCAAGGTTCTACTGTAATTCACATTTGGCAATAATACTATGTTCTACCATGAGTCTTTTAACTTTAGTTTTCCTGACTTGCAGTCAGGGCCGGATTAAGATCCCTAGGGGCCAAGTTTCGGGCCCCTCTTTTACTCTTTCAAACTTCCAAATCAAGTTTTCTTTATTGGTTTTGATTCAAAATCTATATAAGTAGTTTTTAAGTAACAAATATTATGACAAACTGAAATAACATAGCATTTAACTGTGTGTCACCTTCACAGAGATTCTTCCAAGTTACAGTATCTCGCGTATAAGGAGATTTAAACTTAAAAATAATTTTAAACAAAATGGCAAAAAATTACAAAACTTCTCATCACATTCTAAAGACTCGTACACAAAGTTGCAGGATCATTGCCCTGGATTGTGAGTCAGACAACCAACTTTAAAAAAACGTAAACCGGACCACACTGATTTGCAAGCGAATATGAAAACATGAAAAAAAATTCCTAAGAATGATCCGAAATCAAAAAGATACTTCATTATAATTTGAATATTGTTACAAAGCTATGAAGTTGTTTCCCAGAGATACTAATCTTGGCAACTTGGCGGCGAAGTTGGCGACTTTGGTGTCAGAAGGAATTTTCTAGAAGGGCCTCGAACTTTCAACCTATTTCTACTGGCTTCATGAACTTTCTGGAGATTACGTCACTTCCTACGTAATGAAATCACTTCCTGTTGAAATAGTATAAAAGCAAGCTCTCAAGCCCGCTCTCCAAGCCTTCTCTCTCCTTCAGTTGCCTCTACATCTTCATGACTACAGCCTAACATACAGAGACTCTCTACTCCATCACGGCAACCTATCGAACACCAGGCCTTCCAACTTGTTATGATTGGAGGTAGCCCTCTGCGGTGGAAGGAACTCCACGAATTATGTTGTTATAAGAAGAACTCTTCTTATAACAACATAATTCGCGGAGTTCTTTGCGTTCGGTGACGTAATCTCCAGAAAGTTCATGGAAGTCAGTAGAAATAGGTTGAAAGTTCGAGGTCCTAGAAAATTCCTTCTGTCACCAAAGTCGCCGCCAAGTTGCCAAAATGGTCGCCAAGGTCGTCAAAATCCAACTAACTAGTTGGATTTTGATCAGCAAGCAAGCGGGTGAGCCTTATAAGAAACCTTTGAGCGCTGTGTTGAGATTTATTGGTAATCTCTGCTGTGAATTTTTATAAGTGCTGTTTTAATGCTTGTGCTACGTTTCTTTTCCCAGAATATTTGTAAAATAAAGAGCTTTATTTTCTTAATCCTGCTTATTGGACTGCATGCACGTAACCCACAAGACAATTTTGTCACAGTATGTTTGAGCACATGGCCCTTGTAAGCCAAATGAAAGCACAAAATTGATTACCCTGAAAATATCGCAAAAGAAATCCCCAGGCTTCGGGGACCCCAAAAGTTGCGGGGCCCCTAGGCAGCCTACCTGCTTTGCCTATTTGGTAATCGGGCCCTACTTAGCGTTCTGTGGTAAGAATTTGTCAAATAATTCATCTTGGAGTGGCATTTTCTTGAATTTATGACCAAAAAAAGGTTTTCTCTATAGATAGTTTTAAAAGGGGGAGGAAAAATACATAAAGCGCTAAGATGCAGATTCTTCAACCGGGTATTTTTACTTATTCGGCAACAGTTGAAAGTTTATTGAAGTAGAAGCGGTTTGAATCTCAGACAACAACGTGTTTCCCATATTCCGCTATGAATTCTCAGCACTTTCTCTAATTAACTGTGCAATATTTAAAATTGAATCGTAATTCTAGAATATTGCTTGAAATATTTATTTCTCGAGGATTGTGAAACAAAAAAATAAATAAATAAAACTATAACAAAAATCGAATGAAATGCTAAGAAGAGGCTATAAAGCAAAGGGTAAGACATTTTGCTTTATGTAAGTATAAAGGTTTTACAGATATTTATATAAAATCAAGGTTTATATCAATATCTGTAAGGTTTTATGCTTCAGCTTTGCAATGCAAAAGTTATGAGCGTCGTACTCTGTTTACTTATTTTGTGCATCGGTAAACTATTTTTAATTCTGTGCAGTGGATGAATGAAACGCTGAACTCAGTTTTAACGAGGTATCTGCCGACTGTTGGTATCTTATTATAACACACGCTTCAGAATAATGGAATTGAAATCATTAAAATGTTTTGATACATGCTAAATTTAATCTTTTAAATTGTTCTAATATTTTTTAAATAAAAAAAATTAAATCTTTATAATTTATTATGAAGAGTACTTTAAAATTTAATATGAACTAATAAATCGACGAAAATTATATATGAATGATCATGGCTTACCATGTTTAGTTACTCATTAACACCTCGTTTTGAAGCATTTCAAAAGAAATTTTGGGACGGACTTTGTAGTGTTGAACCGCGGTCAAATAAAAAGACAACACCTGAACCGGCGGACCCTCTCCAAACTTTCATCGTGGGCCTCAAATTTAACTTGCGCCAGGTCGGACACACGGCTGATCATTGGTGGAATCGGGCTTACAACCTGGAACCCCGACACCGAGTTTATACCACTAAGTTATCTAGGCTAGGGGTCTACCAAAGAAGTTTTCTTCAGTGACACTTGCATATATGATACAAAATGCAGTTTTTTGCTGTTGTTATGCGCAATTTTTTGGCTTAAATGTATAAATTTAACATCGGTACTTGTTACAACTTTCAATGTCTACCTGTAAAGGATTTTTTGATTAACTAATACATATTTCTCTTCAATAAGAGCAAAACTTTTTCTTTACTTCAACGGTGTGTAACCTCAGACCGTTCACCTTTATTAGAATCCCGCCCAATCCGCTTTCATCTCGTTCCATCCGCACGCTTTTTTTATATTTAATTAACAGTTTAACGACTCACTGAGCATGCGATGCGTGAAGAATGGTTGTCATGGCAACGCAATCCCCTTCGGTGTGTAAAAAGACGGAAAGCAAAAACAGAATTATCTTTTGTCACGATCGCCACCCGCATTTAGACTAAACAATGGGCGAGGTAGAAATAATAAAAAAGAAATTTCCAGACGGGCATAGAAATGGTTCAGTTCAGTAACATGACCAGAGAACGGGGGGAAAAAATGTCGCTACAGGTAGGTGATCATGAAGGTCATGGCGTCTCTAACTGGACAGTCGATCTGTCCGTATTTTTTGGAGGAAATTAAGCCCTCGTAACTCTTGGCGCTTGTAAAACGGTCTTCGGTTCAAGGTGATATCCTGACATATCCTTTCTCGGTGGCGTTGCCATTGTTTCGCCGGGGTTTTCGGTTTTTATTTCATGGCCGGCGGCAGTGGGTTTGCTGCAATTGAAGTGCACGGTTAACCTTGGTACAGAAAGGTAGGAAATTTCATAATACTCCCATTCATAATTGCGGTTGTTCCATTTATAATTAAATTTATTGTTAAATTTAACAGAATTTTAAAAATATTGTTGGAGTAATAATATATTAATAAATATTCCACAGAAAAATTTAATATTGTATAACCTTTTAAAAACCTAAAATGTATTTTAAAAACCACAAATTACACAAAAAAAAATGTTGATAGTCCTGTTGTTTAAAAAATTATTCCTAATAAATCGGGCGAGAATCATTTTACATAATTATTTAATTTGCTTTCAAAATTTTTAATTATTTAGCAGTTTACATACCTGCATTATTTTTACTTTTCTGTATATTAAATGCTTATAGAGAAAGTATTGAAATCGCCAAAAAATCGACTTCGAGATATTGATGTATTTCCACATTTTCAAACACCCGTTTAAACCCTCCTTAAAACTATAAAAAAACGTGGTCTTTTTAAAATCTTAACTTTGATGTCTTTAATGTCCATTTATTTTATTATTCCGTTTGTTCCATTTCCATTTATGAGGTTCCATTTCTAGTTTTTGCTGTTTTCTGTGCTATTTTTGTAGTTCGAGATAATAGTTCCATTGATTTAAACAGTCCAATTTAGGCAATTGTTTGTGGTCCAAACTGGACAACTTTTGGACAAAAAAAATCCCCTAAACGTATTTTCAAACTATTTTAATAAAATTATTATAATAAATTATAGTCCAAAAAGTTTCCTCTCTTTGGATGCATTTTGTTGTTTACTTTACAACAGCGTAAGGACTATTGAACTTCGTAAAAATATTTATTTAATTATATCTAAATGCAAACACTTCTTCTCAAACTGCAACCACACAGCGCTTTCTCTAAAAAATGATTCCACAAACCACTGTAGCATCAGACTAAATAAATAGCCGTTCTACTATCAAAAATAATTTAATTGGATATATACAAATGATAGTCGTTTAGCCGTGCATGAAAATTTGAAGAACCAGCTTTTTAAGCTTAAAATATTAAATCAATTCAATCATTCACATTACGCGCGCCGTTTGCGCCTCGAGAAACAAATCGTCTAAAAATAAATTATAAAGTATTAATTAGATAATTATTTGAAATATAAGACTGAAGACTGCGCATGAAGCATATGGATATTCATATTCAAATTCTGGACATAATATTTTTAAGTAATTACAAAATGTAATACTTTATAGTATTATTCTTATATTGTGTAGCATGATCCGATATACATTTATTTCGTGTCGTTTTTTTATTCTTGCGAATTAATAATAGTAATATAAAAAAGTCTGTTGTTATATTTGAACTGGAATATGCAATAGTTTTAGCCGTCTTCAGCCGTTTAGCCATACACTGGCAAAATGTTTATTCGACATGCTTACAAATTTAGCAAATATTTTCCCCCTTCTTTCATTTTAATTAGAAGTTATGCTATCCGAACTTACTATTATTAGATTTCTGAATTATCGGGATAATATAAAACCAATTAAAATTTGCATGCCAAAGATTTAAAATCTGTAAACTTTGTTGTAAATTCGATTTCAAGACTTAGTAAAGTTTTTCTGAATATTTTTGGTGTCAAGCAATTTCATCCAAACTTGATTTACATGTTGGTTATAATAATAAATTTCAAATGAAATTTAAGAAGCAAAATTTATATCAAAACTTTTGTTTGTTGAATATTTTACTAATTTGTAAAATATTATTTTGTTATATTGCTGAGAATAGAGATGTTCCTTATAAAGGCATGAATAAATCGGGCCGCGCTATCTTGTTCAATTGGCATTTTCACAACACTTTCGTCAGAGATTCGAAATAACCAGTTTCTCTTTCAAAAAATCAAGCAAATAAAACTTTTTAATGTATATATGACACTTATATAGAAAGTCCGGGAAAACTTTAAAAATGCATTTAAAAAAAGAACAAACAATGTTATGGAAATGCTGCTTGCCCAAAGAATTTCTAGGAAGGGGGATTGCTTTTTTTAAAAAAATTGTTTTTCAAAAAGGCACCGATAGAAGGCGCTAGCATGAATGCAACTTTCTGAACTATAAAAATGAGGATTATTAAATGGCACATAGGGTTTTTACGAACTTCCTTAACTCAATAGCTCTTAACCTCCGTTCATTGAATTTACTGAAATGTGAGTTCCATTACAATTTGCAATCTAAATATTGGATTGTGCCAATTAAATTTTATGTTCTGCCTTTGAAATTTTAAAGTTATTTAAAACAGAAGCCGAACAACCAAACAAAACTTCAAGTACTGTTGCAAAATATTAGATCTTTATCGTCAGTTTCGCGTTGATCTAATCCGGAGGGAGTAAATGTCAGTCTTGCGGTCTGTGCCAAGTGAAGGAGAGAGTTGCTAGGAGTAGTGAGTGGGGCATAGTGCTGTTATAATAAATGGTTACTGAGACAATGATTATTATTATAAAAATTGACTACTCATTTGATCATTTATTCCAGTCATGAATTTTGTGCGTAGAACAAGTTACAGAAGGAATGTTGCCCATGATAGCTTTGTTAGATAAGCCATTTCCTTAGAGGGAGAAGCGGAATAGAAGTGAACATACACCAAAAACAATTTACAATATGTTTATTGACGCTCGTATTACAACAGCAAGCGTTCTACGTGCCCTTGGCACTGGGTAAAACACACTGAGGTGAGTAACAACGTGTAAAACCGTGGAGGGCAACCTGTCTCGAGGCGATGGATGGATGAAATATTTTTGTCCAACAGATTGTACCATTTCCAATCAACACCGCCGAATTCCACACCACTTGATGTCTGGTTGTGCTGTTATTTTAAATCAAGAGTGTATCAGTCATATCCGTCGTTTTGACATGTGTAGAGCTCTAACGAGTTATACTTTGTCCTTTCTTTTACAGATGATAGGGGCATTGATGGAATGCCTGCGGATCGTCCTGACCCTGACGAGGCCTCTCTCCGATTGGGTCCTGAACTTCTTCTACAGGCTTGTGATGGGAAAATCGAAGGTGTTGCCTCCAATCGACAATAAGATACTTCTCATGTCTGCCGTGGAGTTAGCTGAAAAGATTCGAAAAAGACAGGTAAATAATAGACTAGTTTGTAATGTGTCATTCATACATGTCGCCATTCATCCGTTTTCGTGGCTTATATTTTTCCTTGGGTGGGAATGGAGGTGATTTTTGTTGGTTTGATTTAGTTAGGTTAGCATCCCATTTCGAAGCGACCCGAGGGCTATTTCGGGACTGACCTAGTGATTTTGAACCGGCGTCATATGGCGTGGACGACACTTGAGCCGGCGGCGGCGCCTCCTATCCAGACTTCCATAGGAGTGGAAGGACGATGGATCCTCGACAGATTTAACATGCACCAGGCCTGTATATACGGAGGGTCTTCCGTGGAATTGAGTCTAGAACCCGTTGCAGCACGAGGCCACTGCGGCCCTAGAACGAGCGAGATTGAACTCTGGATTTAATGTAACTTAGTGATGGCGCTGATATATGAGTTATCTTCTGTCTTAACTGGCCACGGTGACCCGGTGGCCAGGTCTCGACTTTGGGATCGGAGGGTCCATGTTCAAACCTGATTCCACCAAACATCCGCCTTGTATGTAGACCTGTAACACTTTAAATCATACGTAGCTATCAAACGTCCTTCCCCTTGTGTAGTACTTTGTGTTGTACTTTGGAGAGGGGGTGGTCGCCCTCCTCATCTGACCGCGATTCAAAATGACGAGGTCCGTCTCAAAATAACTCTCGTGTTGTGTCCAAACGGGACGTTGATGTAACTAAACTAAATTAAACCACAGTTCAAAATGTCGAGGTGCATCCCAAAGTGCTCTTCCTTTTGTTTCTAAACGAGACTTTAATCTAACTTCGAGGTGAGAGGATACAACTTTGAACTGAAATAACCTCTCAAGGCCTCACTAGATGTCACTGCTGATGCGTGCAATGAAAAGAGGGCATAATAGGAACCTGTTGAACGTCACCTCCACCATTTTTCAATATGTCTTCCAAATCGTCATATTCAACAGAAGATCGAATTTTTGTTGTTGAAAATTTGATATTTGTGTGGGTAAATGTCAAGGTATTTCTACGAAAATGATATTCAACATTAAAAGAAGTGACCTAAGCCTTCTAGATCAATTGTAAAAGATGTGATAAGAAAATTTCGAAGTTTTGGTTATGTTATGTTTTTTGGGGTTTTTTTACTAGGCTGAGTTATTGCGTTACCTCAGAAGTTCTCATCTTGAAAACATTATCCATTCTTTTCAATAAATAAACGTTTGTAGCACTAACTACAAAAACTTAATTAAAACTCTATCTTAATTGTTTTTCCCATCATTTCCACCCTTTTTTTAAAAAAAATCTGAACACTGCTTAAATTCTAAAATATCCTGAGAATAACTGCATTCAGTGCTAATGCTAAAGTATTTAATGTAGGTAATAAAGACAATAGGTAATCATATCAGTTCATTTTACATACAATAGTAATTTTGGATTCACGGTGTGTTCCACGTGAATTGCTTAGTTCCATTTAGCCAGTCGACACACTATGACGATATAATTTAGTAAAAACAAGTTTTAAAAACACATTTTTATTAGCACAAAAAAAGTATTTTTTAAAAATTATTTTCTGATTTTTAGGCTTTAATTTATAATTCATTGTTATAAGGAGTACGGAATCTTGAAATAATTTTTTCTCAGATAGTGGCGACATGCATATGGAATCCTAATTTAAATAAATTTATCCTTTAATTGATAATGAAGTTATGAAAATATTGAAATGATGTGTGCGAGTGTAGCAGGAAATACAGGTGTGCAAAATTTCAAAACTCTAACACATTAGGAAGTGAGTGAAAAGTCAATCAGAAATGTTCATCTTTACAAACATGAAAAGACAAGTTCAATAAAAGTGTGTAATAAATGTGTTACTATTTTCTATTCGAAGCGCTCCCAAAGACCCGGACCATCTCTACTGTCTTAAACTTCCCTTTTTACGGGACTGATATTTACCTGATAGCTTACGAAGTCCAGTTAATTAAGAATTTTATTATAATTATTTATAGTTATTCTTGAAGGCAATCCCTTAAAGTAGTGCCAAAAATTGATAATTTAAGCTAAATAACGAGCTTTCAGATTGGAAATGTGCAGAAATGCAGTTTTTTTTTTCTTTAAATCTTGGTCTGTTGCATGATTCAGAAATGCAGAAGAGACCCTTTCAAACAGCTCAAACTCATTAAAAAACCTTTCGGGCAAGGTATTATTTGTAATAATCTCATTCATAATTTCGTAGTAGTGTAAATCAAAATATTTCGCTTGGTTTTTTTTAGTTTTTCAAATATACAGTTCTTTTCTGTGGGAAAAAATCCTTTGATAAGGCAGAAAGTGGAGGTAGATTCCAGAGATATAAGAAACCCCACCACCTTCTGCCATTTCCTTCTCTAATTTCATAATTGTTGTAGCTATGAGAATAAAAGAAGGTGGAAGAGAATGCAACTAATGAGAGCTTTCTAACAAGGTGTCACAAAAATAGGTTAAAAAGCATTCGAAATTAGGTGGGGAGGGGTTGAAAATCGCTTTTCCTCTCTTAACATCTAAGCTATTGCAGCTATCAAAAAACTTTCAGTACAAAAACTGTTCGATATGATGAGGCAGCAATTAGCCTAATTTGAATTATCTTTCTATCTTCGATTGGAGTTATAGAGAAATAAAAATTTCAGCCCCTCTCCATCATTCCCACCTTCTTTGAAGAGAATGATCCATCTATGAATTCGTCTGAGGCTTTCTTCCTCA
The DNA here is from genome assembly GCA_013235015.1 of Araneus ventricosus. Lineage (NCBI taxonomy): Eukaryota > Metazoa > Arthropoda > Arachnida > Araneae > Araneidae > Araneus > Araneus ventricosus. Next base: position 35,205 of record BGPR01007178.1, on the reverse strand, counting down.
CTACACCATATTCCTCCCCCGTTCAATACTGATCAAAATTACTCTAGTTATCTCGTGACCATGATCGATGCAGAAATTTTCCCGATATCTTTTCATAAGAACCATTACAATAGGTAGTATTCCTAAAAGCTGTTTCTCTATTTCCTCCTTAATATTATATCACTATGTAAGTTATAATAACTTCCAAAGAGGATTCCATTACCTCTGAATAAACAGCTTTCATATTTGGTAGCTGTCCTGTGAAGAAGTGATGCGGGCTTACGTGGCTCGATCCAGGGAGGTGCATAAGTACATCAACGCTGCGACGGACGAGAGATACGACGACGCCCTGAAAGAAGCCAGAGCAGTGGACACCATGCTGGCCAGCAGCCCGAAAACTGAAGAGGAAATAGCCAGGGACACGCCGCTGCTGGGTGTTCCATTCTCTTGCAAGGAAGCCATCGGCGTCAAAGGTAGGTTATGATTCAAAAGAAGCATGGATCGTTTGCAAAATTATAGTTAGCAGCTGGTTTAAATATGTTAAGTCTTTACATATTCTTACAGATTCTTACAGTTAATTCTTACAGATTACAGGTTCTTACAGTTAATTCTTACAGATTACAGATTCTTACAGTTAATTCT
>BGPR01007178.1:0-34574 GCA_013235015.1 Araneus ventricosus | reverse complement strand
GTTAATTCTTACAGATTACAGATTCTTACAGTTAATTCTTACAGATTCTTACAGTTAATTTTTACAGATTATAGATTCTTACCGTTAATTCTTACAGATTACAGATTCTTACAGTTAATTCTTACAGATTACAGATTCTTACAGTTAATTTTTACAGATTGCATGTTCTCACTGTTAATTCTTACAGATTTTTGCAACACTTCATTTCTTTTGATGATGTAATCATATTGTTTGTTACAGGAATGGCTCAGACCTGTGGCTTAGTGCGTGCCAAAGGCAGGATCTGTCCCAAGGACTCCGACTCCGCTGAGTTGTACCGAAACGCTGGCGCCATTCCTTACGTGGTCACGAATGTTCCAGAAATGTGCATGTGGTGGGAGAGCGCCAACCATGTGTACGGCATGACGAAGAATCCATACGACAATGCGAGAACTGTTGGTGGAAGTTCAGGTATGCGAAACACTCATTTCGGCTCACTTTTATTCTACTGTTTTGAAGCTTTGATTATTCGGCTTTTTTTATATTTCCATATTTTTTAAATATCCGATTCAAAAACAATTTTAATACTTACTCTTGCTGAATACACCTTTGAATAATGGACATAAGGTTGGAAAGTTCTCAACGTTTCCAAATAAAAATTATGTCAATAGGGGATTTTTTTTTATTCTGTTTTATGTTATTGATTGATATCAAAAATAAATGCAGATGAAACACAATGTAAAATGATGCTTTAGAAGGGGTTTTTTCAACATGATAACGTCTTTAGACTGTCATACTTTCCGTGAATACCGTGCAGAATGCAACGCTCTGTAGAGCGTAATTGGCCCTAAAGCTTTCAAATCTGGTAGTATTTATTTCTTCTTGGGATCTTCTTGCTCACTAAGAAAGAGTAACTACAACCCAAGAAGATTTTTTTTTCAAAATTTTAGTTAGATTTAATTAATTAGATTAGATTTTTAATTAGTTGAAAATTAATCGAAATGTTAAAGTTTTTCCTCAATAACTTCGGAGAATATTATCGCACCAGAACCATTTATACGCCAATTTTACTAATACCAATTTTATTCTGGAGCAATTTTTTCTTTAGTTTGAATAAATTTTTCAAAATTAGTTTGAAACACAGTAAGTATCGAATCGATTTTATTGTTTCATTAATGATTTTACTAATAAATCTGATTTTTAATCCGGTTTATTTATTTCGAAACCCATAGAAATATACAAAACTGAAGTCATTGATCTTATATTGTATATTAAGTCTAATAATATATCGGTGGTTCGTTGGGTCCTTGAGACCAAATCTAAGTAACAAAAAATCTTAAGGGAATTTATCGTTTTTTTACCAAACTGTATTTTACCATATGAAGCAAATGGTAATGATTATTTTCATTAGTTTTCATTGCGTCGTTTTTCCTTTATTTCTAATCGTTTACACAAGAAACTTTACAAAAAAGTTTTGTGTCTGTAAACAAATACGTTCGAGAAACGAGAAAACAAAATGGAATATTGAAGCCGTAATTTGCCACTTTCTATTAGAAAGTGGAACAATTGCACATACAAACGTTAAAAAATACATGACCAACTATCTAAACCTATTTTTCCCAAATTTGATTTTATCCTTTTCTTGACTCGGGGGAAGCAGTCAAATCTGACAGCCAGTTGGACGAAAGGAGTAACGTTTACGAGGATGGAAATTTCACAATGGCAAACATATAATTACAGCTGATACAACACAGGCACTTGTTTGAAGCATTTAGAATTCTTCTATGCAGCCACCAGCGTTGTGTTCAAACTGTTTCCAACGATATGGAAGCCGTGAAATACCTGAAACAGTTCCAGTTATGTTTATGGAACGATCTGTTGCTTTCAGAAGCTCTGATACTGTTCATTCGCGAATAGGACGAAGTGCTTCATCCATCTTTGGAATCAAACCTTTTTTGCATTTTGGCTAAGTGGTGCTGCATCCATCACAACGCAATTTTACTTACACCCAGGCTTCTTCAGAATGTGAAGAACACTGGTATCGTTACATACCAATACCAAAAGCTTCAGACCACCAACTAACTCATGGCATTTTACTACGCACCATAGCACCTGCGTATAGATTTGTATGGACGAACCCACTGATTGGGAGATAAGTTAGGCTTAGAACTAACATGTGGCAAAATCTAAACACCCTGATTCCGTTTCATGCCATGCATTCACCTTAGTGGCTACCATTAAATTTTCAACCCTTGTGCATGACTGAGCTGTGATAAACGATAAAATGACTTTTCAGGAGGAGAGGGGTCCATCATCGCTGCTGCAGCTGCCGTGATCGGCATCGGAAACGACATCGCGGGGAGCATCCGCATCCCGGCTTCGTTCTGTGGAATTTATGGACACAAGCCATCGAGAGGTAAGCATCTGACTTACGGGCGTTCATTATCGAGTGCATTATTAAGTGTTTATAACTTGCGCCGCATTTCAGATCTGACTCCAAACTTTTATATTTGGCGGCTTCTCTTCTGTTTTCTGCAGTCAGCTAACCGCGGTTCGAAATGACGGCGTCAGTCCCAAAATAGCCCTCTTCCAGCTTCAAAACGGGACGTTAATATAACCAAATTAAACTTGTGTTTTATACATAAGTAGTCCAGAAGCAAACGTCACTAGTGCTCCAAGCAACCCTACTTGGAGATCCAGCAACAGTAGAGTCGTGTAATTCCTCTCATGATACTCCAGCTGCACGGCGTGTCATACGAAATGATTCAAAATAATGATTAATAATTAATAATGATTCTGAATTTAACCATAACAAAGATTTTTTGGCCATATTTTCAAAAAAATACCTCGGATTCGCAGTGAACTCCACCAGGATCTCCCATCTTACAGTTCTGCTGTATCCATCTAAAAAAAGCCCCTAGACTCGATCATTTTTCATCATTTAAGGCAGGGTTTCCCAACCTTCCTTCCCTCGCGTACCCCTTGATTAGTCCTTTTATTTTCGCGTACCCCCTACTTTCCTCTTACCATCTGTCTATTCAAAGAAGAGTTTTTCAATAATGTTAAGGGCTTAGTTAAGCTGTAGAGTCGAATTACTGGAATTAATAAGTTTAATTAATAAGTCTAAACTAGAAGGAAGAAACATACAACAGAGTGGTGCCTAGTGAAGCTACAACTTTTGCGAAGACATTGATGATTCACGCATAATCGGAGCTGGTGAAGACAATGTATCAATTATTTACCAGGTTTCCTTTATCTTCATTTTCTCTTATTTTGAGCGCAGGCCTTAGATTGCACATCTGTCGCTTTTACTTTTCACACGACTTTGGGGAGAAAAAATTTATGTTTTCTAGTGTCCGTCATTACCGACTATGATTTCTTGTACTCCCAACTGGTCCTTCTGGAACCCCCAGGGGCACGCGTACTACAGGTTGGGATCTTCTGAGTTAAGGGAAGACAGGTCGATTTTTAGCCTAGTTTCAAATCTGAGTCACCATTTTACTTCCCCAAATTATTCAAGCATTCCAAAATGTGCTACATCGTGCCCGTCGCTATAATTTGCGTAAACTGCTAATTAATACCAATTCTATCCATCTACTTTTTACTTCACCTTACAGAATATTTTCTCTTTGGCATAGATGCACGGATCCTTTTTTTTTCTTACTTAAAACCTATTCGAATTTTTTTTATTTCTTGAGCCACGTTTTCCTTTTTCTGTCCAATCTCTTTTTTTCGAGGAAATATCACTTTCATATCAATTTAACTCCTCTTGTTTCTCTAAACTATGTAAAATTAATAATTCCATTTAAATTTAACTGAACTCTGATTTGAAGGTGCAAGATTCTCAATGAATCTGCGGAACTCCGAAAATTCTTCTCCGTTGTCCTCCGCTCGTTAGCTAACGATGCAGTAGGCTGCTATGTAGTTCGAGTAAGGAAGTTTGAAAAAAGTATAGAAATAACACTGCGCAGACTTATTTAACAAGTAAAATGGCAACTACCACTATTCGCCATAACTGTAGGTATCATTACGTTACCGGTATTTCTCGAAGCAACTTTTCACACACGGGCACATCCTCTGTTGCCGTTTGGTAAGCACGCTTTCCCTGAATTCCTTTTACGGCATGCTTTTAAAGAAGGATTCCACCAAAACCCAGCTCTCGGCTTCTGTCTTAAACTGCTGGCCGCGTAATTCTTCCTTTAATGTCGAGAAGAGCCAGAACTCGCATGGAGTGAAGAAGTCTGAGCTGCAGAGTGGTTGCCGTTGTCACGATACTTTAGACGTAAGATCAACAAATTAAATAAATTACGCCTACCTCAGTTTCCAGCGCTGTTGAGAGAGCTGGGGATCCACTTTCTTAAACATTATTATTGAATCCACATCCAATGCAAAGGAAGAGAAAGCCACCGAAACGAACACGTCTTTTATTGATGGTGGCGAAATCGCCTCTGCTTGTTTACATTCTCCCCACACAAGGGTAAACAAACTGTTGCCACTCAACTGTAACAAAGCAATGGTTATTTACATGATGATAAAGGTTCTTTAAAAATACACACATTAAGAAAAGGTTCACATTCAAGAAAGTTCGAATGTCCATTTGCATGCATTATTTGTCTTTGGATTATTTTCTCATCAATTCTCGAATAATATTCAAAGAGTCCTGGGTGAAAATGCCTGCTCTGGATTGGTGGAAAAGTTCAAACGTCCAGTTACGTCACTCGTTGGAAGAGGAGCCGCAACAGCCGTCATGCAGCGACTTTTTTTCTCCTCCAGAAATGCAAACCGCATCGCATGTTATTCACACAGCTGCTGAGTGTGGACTAATGAGTGAAATACGTTTGGTGCGTGGCAATGGTTACACAAAGAGTTGGACACCGCACCTACAGTGCCACAGGTTGGCCTGGTGGCGTTGTTCGTATATACGACATTCGCTAGCAGTTGTTTTGGTACTTTGTAAATAGTAATCATATTTGCAAATGAATTAAAGCTATTCTTTTATTCCACAGATCTGATTTCCAACAAAGGGACCTTTCCCGATTCCGAAGACGAATTCGATCAGTTCGTGAGCACCGGCCCCATGTGCCGCTATGCCCGAGACCTTCCGCTTCTCACGAGACTATTATCCAAAAACAGCCCGAAGGCTCCTTGGGATGCTAAGGTAAGTCGAATCAGTCCGGCTGTGGTTTAGCTGAATATCAGACATCATTATGCGACTTGTCTTCGAATGTTTACCCTTGGAACACCAGAAATGGTTCGCTGAACAATTTTTTTTGTTGTTGTTGTTGGGGCAGTAAAGATACCACATCAAAAGAATTTTTTATCTATAATTACGGGCTGGTACACATTCTAAACCACTAAGCCTTAAAGGCTTCAATCTTATTAAACTGAAAACAAATCACATCCGAAAAAATTTATAATATCGAATTCTTTAATCTGAATTTTGGAACCTCCTATAACTAATATGATTGTACATTTTTAATATTTAAGTTATAAAACTTTGATGCGTGTTATTAATTGGACGATTTAAGGTTGCAGTGGTGTAAGTGACATTTTCTATGTTTTCCAGAAACTATTGTAATGCAAAAGGTACTGTTATATTCGAGAATATAAGTGTTGTAATTTCATCATTTTAAGGATGTCACCTGGATCCAGATTTAACAAAGGGGTTGAAATGAATTCAATTTGTGTGATAGTTACAATTTTGAATCAAACTTTTTTTGAAAAAGTGTCTTACATCACTGTACCATTAACTCGTGCAAGTTTATATGCAATAGTTGTCCAAAGTTTGCATACCTTTTGGCGTACCCTGTCTTATTGATTTTACAAATGTGGTTTAAAAATGACGTTTTGCTAACAAATATTTATTTATAAGAAAAGGCGAAAAAAATGCTTTATAAGATATCTCATTTTTATACTTAGAATATAATGAATGTTACTGATATATATGATACCAAAATTTCCTCAGCAATTAAGCAACTATGTTGAATTCTCGCGCACCAAACGCAAGAAGCGCATGCGCAGAGGGGTGTCTAAAGAAGATTCGGGCAGTCTTTGCTGAACCTTATGACGGAACCTAATCCGAAAATCCTCCCGAAATTGAATTGCATAATGGTTAATGTAACTATCCAATGTTTTCCTCTTTTGATTGCTCTTTGCTGGCGATATCAAGATGCGAGTTGTTCGAGACAATCTAGTTGATCGAAAGCTAGCTGGTGTATAGTGAGGATAATCAAGTATACAATTTTACAGGGCTCGTTTTACTATTAGGTGATCGCACCACAACAACAGGGCACTTATCCACCAAATAAAAGACATTTCTTCGATGGACTCCCATCCCCTCATAATAATTATTAGATCGCACATAATGTGTGTTTAACTTTAATGTAGTGTTAAGTTTGTTAACACTTTGGAAGTGGAAAACGTAAAAATACGGTTTTCTCGAATTACCCATCATCCAAATTCAAGAACTCATTTAATTCAAGAACTTGACTCGCGTTCAAGTTTAGAAGTGTTTATAGATGTATGCAGAAGATGTTCACTTTTTCTTTTATGGTATTCACTTTGTCTAGAGTCAGTACAGTTGCGGTTTGTCTTCTTATCTGAGCTTGCATCTAGTTCGTATCCCGCACGCAATGTGTAATGTAATGAAGCTTAAAATGCAACCTATTGAATATTACTGATTTTTTTTCCCTTTGAGCACAGTTAAAATGTTTCGTTAATTCAAAAACGCAATGAATTCTTATATGAAATTTGTTTATATTTATCTATGTTATGTTTGACCAAGCGTGTAAAATAACAAATACGTATTGGTCAGGGGCGTATACATTTTTTTTTCCTTTTTGCTTAGAACCTTTCTTTTTTGCACCTGCCCCACCATTTTTTATCTCTTCCCTTTGCTTTATTGGTTCATAAATTTGACACAGATCTACTATTCGGATGTTAAGATCAAATATCGAATTTCATTAATCTCGCAAACACTCGAACAGGGAAACATACAGACAGTCAACTGGTTGGCAGAGTTTCCATTAATTCCATTCCATTCCTTTTCCATTCGACCTATTGAACCAAATTTAGACATAGATCTATAATTCTGCTGAGAAAAACGTATGCTAAATTTCATCCATCTAGCATGTTGTATGTTTAAGTCACCATGTTCACATTCACACGAACGGACATACAGACATTCTTGACTAATTTCGTCCAAAATTCGATAATATCTGCGATTTCGGTGTTAAAATCATGTACCGAATTCCATTCCTCCAGCTCTGTCTGTTTTTTCAATTGCCGCGTTTACAAAAAGACAGACATAATTCCAAAAACGGTTTTCTCGAATTTGGTGAGGTCTAAAACGTGGGGATTCATTAAAATTTTAAAGGGTTTTTTCCAATATTTTCTCTTTATACTTCGTTTGTTAGAAACAAAAAAGCAACGTTTTCGTTTTGTCATAATTTTAAAACAATTATTTTCTCACGCATCTTGCTATTCTTGAGACATGGTAAACGAAACATGGTGAACTGAAAATTATACTTAATAAATATGATGATTATTCATGTCTTATTCACAGAAAATTCTTTTATAGGTTGATTTCCATACCGTGAAAGTATATTACATGGAGGAAATTCCGGATTTCTTGCAAAGATCGACCCCAGACATCAAAAATGCAATTAGAAAGGTAAGTAATCCTGTTAAAGAGATGACAAATTTTGTAAGAAAAATCGTACGGTCAGTTTCGAAATTTTGTAATAAGAACCGTGTGTTAAGAATTTGAAATCGGAGCTTCTTCAATTATTCAAAAATGGAAAATTCACTATTAAGTTTCTTTATAAATGTCAAAAATTTATTACCCTTTGTCCAGCTTCTTCGTTAAAGATACCGTGTCATAATCAAGAGTAAAAAAATAAGCATGAAACGTTCGCGTTAATGATAAACTGATAACTTCAAATTAAGTTCATGTTTTCAAAAGTTAACTAAATTTAGAGCCTTAGGTTTCAGTTTAATTTTATTGCAGGTAAATAATGAATTCTGTCTCTGAAACATTCCGTTATGAACTTAGCTTGTGGAAGTCGAAAGCGTAACAAACATGCTTCTAGTTCCTTGTAACACTGGTATTCAAAATTAAGAAATGTGCATATTTTGTCGAATTTCTCAAAAAAGAAAAAAGTACCGGATGAAGGGTAAAACAAATGCTACCAAACAAAGATGCAAATCTTTAGTGTCGAATTCGTAAGAGGGATGTGCAGTTAGAGGGACAAACTTTATTAGCTCACATGACAATTTCCGAGTAATCTGTGCTTTTTCTTTCGCTTCATTTGATAAATTCAAAAGAAAATAGTTATACTGAGTAACTACCAACGTTTAGATGATGGAATGAGGTGGAGAATCATCGGAAGACCAGAAAAAGGACAGCCTCTAGTGCATATTAGTAGAGACTTCAGAGTGACTCCAAAGAGTGTGCCGACACAACCCTAAAGGATACAAGATCCATGAAGAGAGAACCTGAGCAAGGTCGTCAAGAGTGCACAGCTATAAGAGGGAACTGTACCCTCTATTCATTCTTTGCAACCTCTGTTTTAGGCCTTCCTGCACTGACAAATATTGTGCACGCTCATGCGTGTGCACCGTAATTGTTATCTAAATTCTTAGTTGTCGCATTATATCAACCTAAGTACATTCATACCCAAGTTCAGTGAAATATGCCTAGTAGTTTTGCAGATAATGGACTAAATAGGAAAATTCTCTTGAACACCAATGTATTTGTACGGCTTAGATATGGTAGCTGGTATATAGGCACTGAGTATTTGTATCATTCCCGGATTTAATCAGAGCATAAATTTAATTTTGTTCACAATATTCTAAAGAAATTTCCTTATTTTGATTAAAAATTGATAAAATTCTTGAAACTCGTACGAGAGCGAAGAATTCTGTAAGCACAGAATTTTCAAAAGTGACGTTCTCTCGTATTGCTAAGGGCAACTGCACCAGGAGACGACCTCAAGCATTTCGGCACTATTCTTCGAGCAGTTTCTCTGCTTCTCATCATTGCTATTTTCATACGTTATTTATGTAACATGTTAATATAGAAATTGTTTTTCTTCAAATTACCATTTCGATAAAAAAAAATTCTCTTTACATTTCCAATGACTATTAAAAGGAATAAAACGTTTTCCTAAAGCCACGCATATACTAAGAAAAAAATTATTGATGAAATCAAGGTTGGATTCTATTTTTAATTAATTACAAATAATGTAATAATAATTAATTAATTATATTTTTGTTTTAGCTACGATATCAAATCATTTTCATAAATTATTAGAAAGTAATCTCTTTACATGCTTAGTTTTTTAGAAATTACAGCAACCTCATAAGTACAACTTGCCGCCACTGCAAGCTTCGTGATATAATATTTAGATTTTAGATTTCATGCTATTTTAGAATTCTCTTTTTTTCAGGCCGTGACGCACTTCGAAGAAGAGTACGGGCGAAAAGCCGTCAAAGTAAGCTTACCCGAAATGAAGTACGCTTTCAACATGTGGGAATGCAAGCTTCTCGAATGTGGAGGACCCGCTTTCAAGTCGTTCTTGGCAGTAGACGGCAGGATCAACCTGCACTGGGAACTTTTCAAGTGTCTGCTCGGACTTTCAGAACACACCCTGCCTGCCATCTACTTCGGCATGGTGGACAGACGCACGAAGGACAAATTTTACCACATGTGCCTCTCGCTGTATGACGACCTGAAGAGAAAGTTCGAGGAGATGCTTCAGGGAGACGCCATTTTCTTGCTTCCGACTCAGTGCGAGCCACCCATGCACTATCTCACAACAATCCCCAAGTACCCCAATATCGGTTACACGTGCATCTTCAGCATCCTGGGTTATCCTTCAACTCAGATACCAACCGGATTCAGCGATGGAGTGCCTATAGGTATCCAGGCAATAAGCAGGCAGTATCAGGACCATTTGACCATAGCGGCTGGTTTAGAACTGGATAAAGTCTTTGGCGGATGGGTTAGCCCATGTCCTGTCACAGCTTAAGTGGAGAATTCGCTTACCATAAAGAGATTTTACTTAATAAATCTATAAACGCAGAAATAGTCTTCCTTGTTGATATAAAAATTTTATTTTCATACCATTGCACAAGGTGAAAAAAGATATATACCAAGTTATTCCTAAGTTCATGAAACATTTTGTACGAATCGAAGCAAACGAAACTATACTTTATTACACTCATTCATATTTCTGTTAGATATCCCACAGTACGTGAATATGTGCATCAATTGTGCTACGGTACGCATCTGTGCGATTTTTCCTTATCAAGGCATATCAGTGATCATGGTCTACTAGAGCATATCATACTGGAAACTTCATAAATTGTCCTGAGGTTTATCAGGTAGTTGAATGTTGTTGGACTTGCCGAGATTCAAGTCTACGGCTTCATCAACAAACCAGAAACGGCATTGGAATATTTCTGTAGCATAATTAATAGTTTCCTTTCCTAAATCTGAAAGTTATAATCAAAAACCCTTGCATCGGTAGTGTCATGTTTGTATTTTGAATGTCACATCTTGGTACTTTTGACAACAGGCTATGTTATCTGAAATTTCGTTCAATGTCCATTCACAAATGGCTTTATCTTTCAGTATTCCAAAACACAAAATTGCTAAATATAGATTGATTCTTACAACTTATTTCACCAGACCATGGCAACTAAGTGAGACTTTCTTTTTAGAAAAAAAGATGGGGTTCTGATTCTTAATCATAGAATAATAACCACTATAATTAATTTAATTGATTTCTTTTGACTGCTTAAAACGTTTTATGGACTTTTGAATAACCTGATATGATATGAAAAGAATAAAATTTTGAAAATTATTTTTCAGAAGGGTCTACTTATAATTGCAGCATTACGATTCCTTGGTTCCATATTTAAATTTTAATGTCTGCATTTTAAGTTGTCTACGCTTACCTTTTTTCTTTGTTTATCTTATCGCTTCCTTCATTAGATTAAAATATGAAAGCTTAAAATGCGAGAGCTATAATCAGCCGAACCTGCATTTTATATTATGTATCTGTACAAAACTTTCATCCCTGAATTAATGTAAATTTTGTAAAAATTATTTCCTTATTCTTGTTCTCCATGATGTTAACATATCTTAGATTTTTCTGTTTTGCTTGTAAACCACACAAATGGTTACTTATGAAATTTAATTAATGCTAACAGTTATGTATAACATAAAATTTTAAAATTATAACGCGAGAAAAAATAAGCTTTTAATGTAAATAAACAAGTATTTTGTGTCTGTACGTATATTTATTTTTGAATTCATAAATTTGTATTATGGTTTCTTACAAGTAATGAAATAAAATTTTACATTTTCGTAAGTCATACATTTTTCTATTTATTTATTTTGTGTTTGAATAATAAATATTGGTTATTCGCAGTTGATGTGTTATTAAAGCTTTATTATCAACGACCATAAGCAAAAACATTCAAAAACTGAACAGAAATTCATCGTGTGATATTTCGTTAGTTTTTGGAGCAATCTGAAACTCACGCAATTTCAACGTATAACACGCCATTTTGTTTGTAGAACATTCCATTTTTGTATTATTGTATTCGCAGACAAACAGAACTCCAAAAATAGTTTTATTGTACTCAAGGATGCTTGAAGATTTTCCGGTTGTAATTTCCTTGATGACATTAATATTTTCTCTTTATATTCTTCGTACACAAGAAAGTAAAAGCTCTTACTATATGAGTAATATCCCAGCTTGATAAATCCGATGTGTGAAAATTGTGTTGGCAGAATACGGTATTGTAGAATGGTTGAACCCAATACCACATTCTGACTTAGCACCACATAGTACGAACACCATGTTGCCAAAATACCGTGTTACAGGAGAGAAAACTGTATTTTTATTCCTCGTTTTAATAAAAATATTCCTTCTTTTAATTTCTCTTTTCGTGCAATTTAACAGATGACACATCTTTAAAGTAATATCGGAGCTATGCATGCGACAGTCAGAAGTCTGACATCTTTATACACATGTTTCTGCCACTTACACGACAGGTGAATGGTGACAGTTCCAACTGAATCAGATATAAAAAATCTCAGATTTTTTTCTTCTTTTCAGAATGTAATGCATTCAGTAATTTTTTCTGGCCCTTAACGATTGTGGTTTCGAGATGTAGCAGCTTTAGAACTTCATAAATGCTTTAAAGAATTGACTGTCGATTAATGTATTTTGTTAAATGAATGTTGATTTGTGTGATATCGCAAGAGGAAAACTATCCATTTGAATTCTTTGTGCTAAAATTTTTTGATGAAAAGTAAACTTCACTTGGATTTCAAAAATTTTATCAAAGGTAGGATGATTTTTTTTTTCTTTCTCCTAGGAAAAGAAATTCCTAAACTTCAGTAATAATAGTTTGATTTCTCACTACCTGGTGGAGACACGCGTAGAGAATCTAAATTTAATTAACTTAATCGATTAGCTTATAAATAAGTTTTGAAAATATCAAAATATTGCATTGTCATTGAGAATGCAAAAGTGCAGTGGCAGTCAAGGCTGCTGACCGTAGCGCCGAAAAGGGGCGTGTGAAGAAAAATAATTTTAATAGACTTGAGAAATGGAGTCACATATTTTTAAAATTTTTTGAATATTATTATTTTAGTTCCAATAAGGCCACTTATAATCTTAAATATAGCTGAAGTTTAAAAATTCTTATCGTATTAAGTCATGCATGCATATTTCTAAGTAAAAGTCTGTTTAACATTTAGAATACAGAGATTATAGAATTTTAAAATATATAATCGTTGGGGGGGGTGCCATGTTGTTGTCTTCCCGTTTGGTAAAGTTACTTCGGTACGGTTTCGCAAAAGTGTAGTAAATTTCAGAGCTCTAACACATCCATGCAAACTTGCATCTTTAGAAACATGAAACAATTAAAGTTAAATAAAAGTACGTAAAAAAATTAATGGAGGTACCTCTAGTCCGAAACATAGCAGCGTGATAATGTTTTAGGGTTGATTCATCGTCTGTCTCGTCTGACTTGGTTGATTCAGCCGTTGCATTCTTTGCATAATGATTTCTACATCACATTTGGAAAAATGACACCTAAGAACTTATCAGTTAAAAGAAACATCAAGTGTCAGAGGTGTGTTAAAGCATTATTTAGTAATAAACTAAAACTCGTTTATTGCTAGTCACCTGAGAGGTATTACAATATTCACAATGATTATTCACAATCTTGCTATTTTGTTGACGCAGTTATATAAAGAAAGAACTGCTACAAAAGTGTACAAAACTAATTTTGAAAATTTATTAAAATGAGAAAAAGTTTGGAAATGGAATTAGTATCACTGGAAAGCTAAGTTTTGAATTTTAAGTGTAAAATCGTTTTTGAATATGCTAGAATTATTCAGATTAAAAATTCTGATCATTTTTATTAATATAAAATCTAATTAAAATTTGAAACGTCCTTTCTTTGTGAGCACCTAGTCAATAAGTAACTTGTGCCAAATTTGAAAGCTTTAGATCCAACTGTCCCTGTAGGGCTGTTTGAACATTCTTGACTCATCACGCAACTTTAGATGCTACGTGAATATAAACAAGCGCAAAAAAGCTAACTTGGTTCGAAATTACTCGTTATAAATGCCATAAATTCGATAAATGTCCAATGGCTGCCACAAGAAACCTAACAATATGCACGAGTACGATCATTCTGCATACGGAAATCTCGGCGACTTTTCGCGTGCTCCAGGAAGAGTTGATTTCACCAAAATAGGGATGAAGTGAAAAATAGGGGAGATATTTACATTTTACTTCTAGTAACGACCCTCATCGTCCAAAAGGGCTAGTTTCGGCATTTTGAAATGAACAGTACATATATTCTGTATCTAAGACTCATGCCACACTCTCTGCAACATGCCCGATGTTACGATTTGGTGTTTTATGTACCATCATTGGGAAAAAATCTAGAGGAGGTTGCATCGGGACCTTCTGGGGCCAGCAATGCAGAGCCTCGTTGCAATCGGCTCTGCGGCCAACCTGTCGGAAGCAAGCAAATTACCAGCATTTTCAATGTTCAGGCAATAATTTTCATTGATTGAATCATACAATATTAATTGCATTCATGCAATATTGATTGCACTCATAAAATAAACCCAAACACAGTAGAATCTTAGTTATCTTACGTAAATGGGGGAATTCCGAAGTCGGCAAGTGAAAACTCGGATAATAAGGATAGAAAGAAAGGAGATACATTTCACACAAAATACCTCGTATTAAATAATATCTTTCATGATATACTTTATTTTAAGCTGAAAAAAGAGAAGATATAAGTATAACCAGCAAACTAATCAGCTAGACCTATCTTATAAATGAAAAAGTAAAACTACCTATAGCAAGTTGTTAAGTTTGTGATAGTAAGTTGCATCCCTGTAGATTGATGCTGAGTTGTAAGGCGTATTATTACGTCCGTATTTTTAGTTTTCTCTTGCTGTTCAATACATTTAAAGGCTGCTTCAGCAGCATTTAGTCCATGCATAAGTCATTCTAACGTTACTGATCTGACTTGGCAATCTCGTCCCCATCATTGTTTGCAATCTGCACAATTCATGGTCCGTCATTTCACACAGTTTATTGACGGTCATCTGTTCATGAACGAAAATTAATGAAAGATGAACAGCGACATTCACAACCAAAGCGGTCTAATCGACTTGAAGCCGCCAACAACATTCACTGTATGGCAACCCGGACGTCTCAACAGAAGGACTCAAAAATAGCGAACACACATAAAAGAAAATTAAACTATTGATGCATTCTTAGACTCACGATTTTTCATAAATGCAGGACCGATATCGGTGAAAAATCGGGTGAGACTCTATTGCATGTGATAAAATGTTTTTAGTGGCAATCTAAAATTAACAGTAATTATCACTTGAAGTAATAAACAGACGAATATCGCAAGTTTGGAAATCAAAGAGAATTTATAGGTCTGTTAGCCAGAACTGGATTTCGTTAGTAACGACAATCGTATTTAAGAGCTATCGATAATCAGGTATATGTTTAATCGATTCTGCAATCGATTATCATATGGTATACGATTACTCGATTATACTATGCGATAATCTATATTAAAAAACTCTGTAATGGCTAGTCCCAATTCGTAAGGCAAGTCCATTGCGTATTCCGAATAATAACTTACTTTCGACAATATTGATTTTCAAAAT
Organism: Araneus ventricosus; assembly: GCA_013235015.1. NCBI lineage: Eukaryota > Metazoa > Arthropoda > Arachnida > Araneae > Araneidae > Araneus > Araneus ventricosus. Next base: position 19,363 of record BGPR01007178.1, on the reverse strand, counting down.
TATGAGCGGAAAATTTTTTTACTTCTTGTAAAGTATGCATCGATATGCACATTCCATTTTTCTTATTTATTTATTCTTAGATGCTGTGGACATGTATGCAATTCTTCAGATTTGTGTTGGTGCTGACACGACCTCTCTCCGACCGCGTCTTGGACTTCTTCTACCGCTTGATCATGGGCAAAACTAAACAACTGCCTCCCATCGATAACAAGATTCTTCTCATGACTGCTGCAGAGCTTGCTGAAAAAATTCGGAAGAAACAAGTATAAATCCATTTTTTAAATTCGTAGATTGCAATGTCCGAGGTGTGCAAACCCCTAATATGGACTCGCAGCCGAATCAATACGACAACACATTCCCGAAACAGAAGGGGGTCTTCCCCACCTCAAATATGGGGATGAGATACCGCCGTATAGGAAAGCAGGGTCTCGCTTCCAGGTGGGATAGAGCAATGATGGCGTGGCTCTTAGGGCCCATCGCCGATGACTGGTCGCACCCTTGTAAAAGGCGAGTCGGTGCATGGACCGCTAGTAATGGGGGTATTTTGCGTCGGCCACAGTGCCAGTATTTTTGTCGCAGCGGCCGGTCTTTCAATATGTCCGGGATGCTTAGGACATACGGGGTTCTCTTTTCTGATAGTTAGACTGTACAGACTAGTACACTGTTAAGGGGTTAAATAGCACTTTCATATTTTAATACTTTAACACATTTTAATATTTAGTTTTAAATTAAATCCTTTTCGAGTTCCAAGACCCCTCCAATTTCTGTTTAGAAAATTATAAATCTTTATTCAATAGTAACACTCAAAGTTATTTTGCTAAGAAAAAGTCAATTACACTTCCTTTTATACAACGAGATCTTAAATTCTTTCGATAATACACGTATAAATCCCGAATCTCAAAAATAAATTTTTCATACGTGTTCTACTCAATTCAAAACAGCTTTATTATCAATACAAATTAATTAAGTTTATTATAGAAATTGAATTATAAAACACTGTTGTTATTGATAAAAATTTAAGTACAATAACACTATACAACAAATTTGAACTTTTTTTCTGTCCTTTATATGAAACTATGTGATTCTGTATAAACAAAAGGTGCTTGATTCATATATCAAAACCAAAATGGTCCATCACGTGCCGTTTTTGTAGGAGACATACTTCTCATATTTATTCAAATCGGTTACAGATAACAGAGACTTGATTATAAGAAACACAAACAATAAAATGATTTTTTGGGCCGTTTCCTCTTGTAGGCATCTGATGGTATGTCCCTGATAACAGACAAGCAATATTCAGCTAGAACGACTTCGATTCCATCGTCCACTGAAACGCGTTTGAAACTTAGAGATGTTCTGGTGAAATCTTTCCCCATGCTCATCACTAATTGCGCCAAGGTTTTGAGGAAAGAAGTTCAGATGCGAGTCCAAAAGATATAGTTTTAATGACATATTACAACCTATAACACAAAAGCATTTCACCATGTCACCAACAGTATCTTCATAGTTTTCAGCTTTCTTATTTCCAAGGAAATGTGTGCACACTGATTTGAATGCCAGCCAGGCTGGTTTTCTGCTTCTGACAGTTTTTTTTTCAAACTCTTCATCACGAAAGGCTGATTTAATTTGTGGACCAATAAAAACCCCTACTTTTACCTTTGCCTCACTTATATGTTTGAATTTGTTCCTGAGATGCAAGAAAGCCACTCCTTCTCTGTCCAGAGCTTTTACAAATATTTCCATCAAACCGAATTTAATGCGCAATGGTGGAAGAAAGACACATTGCGGATTCACAAGTGGTTCATGTGATATGTTTTCGGTGCCAGGATTGAATTTTTTTCTTGGAGGCCACTTTTTACGAATGTGCCTTTTTGTGGATTTTTGGAAAAATGGTGCGTGGCAAACAAAAAATAATTACAGATTCGTTATTTGCAGCCAAAAATAAAGAAGAAACACATATTTTCATCTAAAGGACATTTTTCATGTTGTACAGTGTAATTAGAAGAATGAGCAATTTTATAATTCTAAAATGTGGCAATTGAAACATCGAAGTATACAAATACATGTGAATGATGTTTTCAGAGGGCCCCCAATAGTATCAGCGCAAGGGCCCTCAACAAGCTAATCCGCCCTTGATTGATTGTCTAACCGCCGATGCTTGACGAACGAATATATTATTTTAAAAAGTTGTTTCAGTGAATGAAAAATTTGTTGAAGACAGCTGTTCTACGAAATTCAAGTTCGCTCCAACATGTTAGAATATTACATTAAAATTTCTCTGCGCTGCCCCCCCCCCCCTTCCCGCTTAGCAGTCACCCTTCTTAACGGCAACTTTTGTTTGGGACGGAATTTTCGGACCATGTTAAAATAACCACTATTAACGGCCGCTGAAATCCATCTGAGCGTCCAGGTTAGTTCAACTTCAATAAAGTACATTCTGTTCGTCTGCCTGATCTTGGACCTTTTATTAAGAGAAAAAGGAGGAGGGAAAGAACACAAATATCCATATAGTCAAAAACAACACTGGAAGTCAGATTGAAATTAATCATTCCTTCCCCGATGTCAAGAGAAAAGTGACGGATTCTTTGTGCCCTTCAGGCACTGATTCGGACTCCGACAGAGAAACTGCAGATAAGGTCAGAAAATGAAACTTCCAGCTGTAGAGACTTCAGAAAAAATAGATGAAATTATTGCCCATTCCTCAACAACTGCCGACAAAACTATTAGGGGTTTATTTTTCCAATTAAAAAATACTCCAAAAGATCCAAGCAAGAGCAAACTGTGCACTTTTTTGAAAAAAATTAGGAATTTTCGAAGTACTTTTGACTTTAGATGATTCTTAAAATTCGCTTTATCAGAAATAAGGAATTAGGGCTTGTTTAAACACACATTTTTACTTCCAAAGATGGAACCCCTTTAAAGCGGTCAATTTTCCCGGGAACTGAGGGTGGCCGCTGTGGAGAGGTTTTCACTGTGTTATGTTGAATATGTTATAATCACTTTTTTTGTCCATCGCTGTCTATTTCTGATTTTAGCTGAGCTGCGAAGAAGCGATGAAAGCGTACGTGGACCGATCGAAGGCTGTGCACCCGTGCATCAACGCCGTCGTGGATGAAAGGTACGAAGATGCTTTAAAAGACGCCAAAGCAGTCGACGCCTTCCTCGCCAACACCACGAAATCTGAAGAAGAAATACGCCGGGAAACTCCGCTGCTAGGAGTTCCCTTCACTTGCAAGGAAGCCATCGGCGTCAGAGGTAACAAAACCGATGATCAAAATCAAAAGCAGAAGAGTTTTCACCTCGTTTATCTAGCATACTTCGAACAACTCATTATCTGAGTATAGCGAAGCAAATCGAGAATGCCTTTGGACCTCTTCCCTTTGGCCGTTTGACCTTGGCTCAGAATTGTCAACTTTATGGCTCTTGCGCCAAAAAACCCAAACTCAAACAAATAAACTTGGCCCATTGGCCTCCAAATTTGATATAGATTACAAAACTTGCTTCTTTTGTTTTTCTTTTTGAGTGATCGTATTCACTGCGCACGGACAGATAAACAAGGTGACAGTCTACTCTTTGACGGATTTAGTCCAAAACTAGACAATTCTGGGATAAAAATCGTTTATTAAATTCACCTTTCATTTCGTGGTTTTTTTTTTAGTGATTGCTTTCACATAAGCAAGAATCGACAGACGATCAATAAATTGACAGATTTGGTCCAAAATTGTATACCATCTGCAAATCTGGACATAAAATCATATGCCAAATTTCAATTATTTAACTCTTTGTGTTTTTGAGTTTATAGTCTTCGTATACACACTGACGGATAGGTTTCCCTTAGGTGAATTACGTCCAAAATTTTGTAAAAATCTACCATTTTGGTGTAACGAACACATACCCGACTTATATGTTTGGGTCGTTGCGTTTTGGACTTATCAAGTTCACAGACCGACAAACTGGAAGAGAAAAACCAAGATTTTTTTTTCGGACTGTCAGGTCTCAAACATGGAGATGTATCAAAAAACCGAGATCTAAATTTTTGACAATTACAGTAGGGGTTTTTTGTATACTTTGTACACAAAGAAAGAACACAAGAAATCTCACAACACGAAGAAAATGGAACAACAGAAACAATTACCATAAAAAATGAGAAATAAAATAACAATAAATCAAAAGTTTAACATTATTTTTTTTCATCACACGAGAGCTCTTAAAATATAAATATTCATTGTTCAAATGTAGTCAATTCGAGATTACGTGATACACATCAAATATACCATGCTAATTTAATTTTGAAATCAGTCGTGAACCTTTTATTTGCTTCTTGTAGTATTATGGCACATTATAGTGTACGACGTTGGGCGCATTAATCATTGTGACGTCACTCAAGCTGACTCCATTCCTGCTGTTTTTCTTGCAAGTGTGATATTGTTTGTGCGAATGTAAGAATAGGAAATTGAAATCATTTCGTAATTTGCAAAAGTGAGCTTTATGTTTTAATAATCTTCATAAATTGTTCTTATTACTGGGCTAATCCCAATGGTCAATCCTTTGGCTTGGAAACTTGGCTATTTCCAATGGTTTTATTTCGAATTCGTCGATTTCTTATTAATATAATGTTAACATATCGTCTGTAATTCGAATTTATTTTGTTTAATTCGAAGTCAAAACTAAAAATATTGAAAAAATTATTTTTATTACTGAATTGTTCTCGTCAGTTAAATACATCTATACCTTGAGTCCTCAGTGATCTATGTGAATGATTTTTTACGGTCCTAAATTCACTCGAGAACTTTATCGTTGTACAACGCATTCAATTAAAAAGGTAATAAAAAAATTCTCACATCTTGAGAAAAAACTTTGAACATTTTAGATGTGATTCATGCTGTTTATTGTGAAGTATTATTGTTCAACTGTTGTATTTAAAAAATCTGTATGTTGTTTGTTTGTTAAAATCACTTAATTATTCGTTGAAATCATTTTAAAATAATTAAAAATTCGCTATACGTCATTTATTAAAGCTATTAAATATAAAAAATAAGTATAAACTGTCATTTATAGTTTAAAAATTCCCATTTTTTCTAGATGTACTCATTTTTAGACCCAGTTTTTCGAAAGCAAAAATTCGATAAACTCAAATTTTTGAGTACATCGAATTTTTGTTGTGGTCCCGTCAGCACCGAAATAACCATGTCCCGCTGTACTTGTAAGTAATAATGCCTGCCCGTCAAAAAAATTTTAGCTTTGTGTATTCGTTTTGATAATAAGCAATGTAGAAATTTTTGAATATGAGCATAATAATATCAATCCTCCTTTTCAGGAATGATACAGGCAAACGGTATGAAGCGATACAAAGATCGAATCAAGCCTCAGGACTCTGACACGGCTGCACTCTACAGAAAAGCAGGTGCCATCCCGGTGACGGTGACGAATGTTCCAGAGCTGTGCATGTGGTGGGAGACGGCCAACATCCCCTTCGGAATGACCAAGAATCCTTACGACAACACAAGAACTGTTGGAGGGAGTTCAGGTTGCAATTTTTCCCACAAATAAATAGAATTCTTACGTTTCTGTGTTGCTATGATAGTCTCATTTAGTTAGAGAGAGAGCAATATCAAAATTCTTCTTCATATTGTAACGATCTTATTTTCGAGAAATAATCTATAAGCATCCGTTTAATTTTCTACTCGAATATAGGGTGATTCAGAATAATTATTCACTAATTTGTAACGGGGTCAGTAATTCCAAAACAAACGATATAAAGGTAGGTCCACGGAAGATGCAAACGTAACGTAGAAAGCTAGCTAGAAGGATCGTTTTAAAGAAGCAACACTCCGTAGTGCAACCTGATTTAGCAGCCTGGTTTTCCTTTACGGATGAAATCACATTTTCGAGCGAACGGCGTGCAAACTGACACTTGTGGGCATTTCAAAACCCACCTGCAACAAGCCAGCATCGTGCTGAATGACACTTCAGCGTCTGCGCTTGGGTTGGCAGCGTGGGAATTCGTTTTCTCGGCCCATACTACGACCAACACCGCTCGACGGAAGAACCTGCCGTATATTCTTGGAGAAAGTGTTCCTGGAGCTGTATTTCGGCAGGAATTAGCCGTAACATGGAGTAGTGTACTTTTCACTGCCACAACTCTTTTGGCTGCCCCACTACGTTTGTGATCCACTTTCCTTTGTAAAAATAACTTATTGTGTCAGTCTGACTTTTCTGCAAATTATCGAATGGCTATGCTTATGGCCCTGTATATGGATCATATTTACAATGGCGATATTAGCATGAGCCATATTTACAAAAACGATACTCACATTAAAAAAACTTTTGCAGCAGTTCACCGTTCGACAAGCAACATTCCCATTCCGATCCTCATGAGTCAAAAAAAATATCCTAATGCATTCTGGATGATCCAGAACACGTATGGAAATCAGGAAAAACGTTAAAAGCCATTTCCTATTATGCGGATTCCATTTAAACCATTAATTTAGTAATACTCTATGATTCCTAATCTATCTTATTTACTTCTTTCCCGGTGAAAATGTTTTACGCCTTAATTTATAGACGTTAACTAAGAATTACTGTAAATTCTGCAGATATAATTTGTAGTATGTTCAATGATATAGATTTTAATTTCGTGTATAGAATTTCGCTTGACAGATGGTTTTGGAGATTTCTCATAATGAAATCGAATAAAGAATGAATATAACAATAGCAATCGTTACTTTTTAGGAGGAGAAGGAGCCATCATCACGTCGGCAGCTGCTCTGATAGGCATTGGCAACGATTTAGCTGGGAGCATTCGCTTACCAGCGGCTTTCTGCGGAATCTATGGGCATAAACCGTCGAGATGTAAGCAAACTGCGTATCTTGTAAGAAATTATTTTTAATGGACTACTTCATAACTCGATAGAGAGAGGAGATAAAAATCTGAATAATACTTGTTGGAAGTTTCAGATGGCTAAAATAGCAAAAATTGAAACATTAAAATATTTTGCTTTTTGCAGATACTTGACAAAACCTCTTAAAAAATCATACAGCTTAAAAGCAATTAACTAGAAAAAGTAGAATAAATTCAAAATAAATTTAACAGAAACTTTAAACAGAAACAACAAAATTTAAACAATAAAAATTGTACAATGTTTAATTAGCGCGCAATTGCAGCTGCATGCAAAAAACAATGTGCCAAAATCATTCAAAGAAAGCAAAGAACTAAAAAATACTCTGAAATAATCGAATTAAACAAACAAGGAATCCATTCTAGTCCATTTTTTCAAGGGCTAAGAACTATATTTTGTTTTGATTACGATTTTTCCTTTGACCTCCAGATTTTTGAGGAAAAAAAATATTTTTTTTTTTAATGCACTGGTAAAAGCGTTTTTTAAAACTTTTTTTATATTCATTATTTTCTAGTTTTTAGTCTTTTATTTATATCATAATTCTGTATTATAAATAGTTTGGAATCTTAGAATCAATTGTTCATGAAATAATTCCAACAATCATTTTGTTAAAAAGAGCTCTAAAATTATTGAAATTGTGATCAAGACTCAATGAATAAACAAAATTTCAGGTATATAATACATTAGGCAATGAGTGAAAAGTCCATCACAAAATTCTGCCCTTACGAACAAACATAAAATATTTCGAACTTAAATCCACTTTTCTTCAACTAATTCCATCAATAATTTCTTTAAAATGATCTATAATAGGATATGCTTACTTTTATTTTTATTGAAACATTTAAATTACTGTTTAAAGTATTTTATTTCTCAAAAATACTATAGATGGCGCCACTGAAACCTGCGTAATTTTGCGAATATTTTTAAAAAAATTTAGAATTGAGAGATCTAAAATTATTAAAATACTGCATTGTCACCAATACCCAATAAATATACAAAATTTCAGAACTCTAGTGCATTAAGAAATGAGTTAAAAATCGATCACAAAATTCCGATCTTACATAAATACATTTCGATCTTAGTAAAAGCGTTTTAGAAAACAATATAAGGTTAATAATGAATCATGTAGATAGTGTGCAATCTCATTTTGTAGACGTGATATCCAATAAAGGGGAGTATCCGGAATGCTCCGAAGTGTGGGATGAGATTGTGAGCACCGGCCCTATGTGCCGCTACGCGCAGGATCTTCCCATGCTCACCAGGCTGCTAGCAGACAACAACGAAAACGTCAAATGGGATGAAAAGGTAAGTTTGTACTCAGAATTTTAAATTATCTTGCATTTAAACTTCTGAAAATAGATTTATCAGATTGCAACTATGTTATTTGAATGGTATACTTAAGTTGACAAAATTTTGAAAAGCAATATTCTCCCCCAAACAAATGACTTTAGAGTACTCATAAAATAATGCAATATACTAAACTAGCTGTCAGTAGCGCTCGTATTTCCGAACAAAGCAACGCCATCTGCCGTAATTGCGTAGAGCAATTCCTTAGCTGAAGATGCACCGAGCTGCAAGGTAGTTTAGGTAAGGAAAAGATAAAGAAGAGAAATTTGAAAAATTACAGAAATTTAACTGTACATATTTATTTTATGAGTAAGTTCACAACAGTTATTTCTGTCAATATCATTACATTTTTGCTCCTTCTTCTAGTATCGCCCTGCTTCTTGTAGTACTCCATTCCTATTGACTCACAAACCCATCCTCTCTTGCTGTTTTCCAAGCACCTTTCGTTCGTAAATTCTTGCGCGAGTACACTTTTAATCCATTATTGACCATTGTCCTTTTTTGGGACACTTGTATTTTATTTATTTCTACCTGAGCAGTGGAAGCAGCTTTGATGCACATTTTGCACATGAATGTTGACTAAACTACTATAAAAGTTGCAAACTCAATTAAAATATTTTTCTAATTAAAAATAAAATTAACTAATTAATTATCATTAAAAAATTTCAAAACAGTGTTATATTTCCTATTTAATTCATATAATCATATCAATGCGATTCTTTTTCGAAAAAGTGAAATAATAGAGTTTTGACATTTAATGGGTTAAGGAAACACTGCACTACAACCCCGACCTTAGGCATACGTTGCAAACTTCTAGCCCCCTAAGTCTATCTTGAACGTCCAAAATTCCCTCGGGGCGAGATCTGCGCTACAGGTTGGATCCGGAAATGCCATAACATTTTGTATTCTTGGTGTGTAAAAATTAACCGCTTTCCACACCAAGGACGAGCATAAACGCACCACCAGTAAAAACAATTCCGCCGTGCCTTGTGAGCTGTGACGAAACATTCTGAGACGAGTCTGTAAATATGTACCCCGACCCCCGAAAATATGTTACAGATTAATTGATGGTCTAAATGTTTTCCTCTTTTAATTAAGTCTTTAGTTTGAAAAATTAAATTTAAAAATGTAGGGTTTGAAATGAAAAAAATTATAAGTTAATAATAATTATAATAATAATTATATAATAATCGTGTTACTTTCGTATTGTATTCCAGGTCGATTTCCGTAAAATTAAGGTCTACTATATGGAAGAATTTCCAGGATTTTTAAATTCAGCAGTTCCAGACATCAAATTTGCCATTAGGAAGGTTAGTATTCTGAATTTTGCTGTAAATATCAAGAGTAACATGAACATATGACCAATAAGCAGTTCCATGCAGCAAATCAAAATATATTGGCGCATTAATTCTGGCTGTTAAATATATTGGCTGTTAAATTCAGTTTTGTATTCTTGAGTGTACCGGAACAAGTAGATTTTATAAAAGAAAATTAGTCCATTCTTCCTACTTTAATTTAATTAACAAAATAAAAATTAGAAATAATTACAGATTACAAGCAACTCTGTACCGCAAATCGGGGTTATTTTGCATTCGTGGAGTAAACCTTTGGCACAAAAACTTTGCACCAGTGTAAAATTTTTGTGAAAAGTGTAATATCGATCAATTGATTAGGGGTAGGATTGAGATTTTTTATTAACTTCTTGGGAACAATGACTAGTGTATTTCATGCTTTAAACGTATATAACAATCATTCAGGAGGTTCCAGAAGGAAAAGACGATGGGTCAATTTTTCAGCGAAAATTTTAGTGCTGAAAAATGTGTCTCTGGAGAGGAAAACATGACATTTCTGAAGGCAAGTGCATTTAAACGTGAAATATAATAAGCCTAGCTTTCATTTTGTTGTTTTGAATGCCAATTATATTTGTTAGTTAAATTGCAATTCATTTTTTTTTTCACCTGGGGTAACTTTGCACCGAAAAGTTGGATGCTTTGTACCATGGAAATTTGCAGTAAACAGCAACCACAGTTGGTTTTTTAATTTATTTTTGTAATAATAACAATGTTTTATTTAGCTTCAGAAGTGCCCGGAGTGTATAAAAGGAAGTCGGGGATCTTAGAAGCTTAATTTAAAGCCATTTCACAAGCTTAGGGTATTTTTAAAGTGGCAGAAACTTTTTTGGTACCCAAAGTGAACAGTTTGTTACAAAAGAAAGCTAATTCATATAAAGAAACGCGGAAATTCCCTGGTTTTCTCCAATGAGAAGGAAAAGACCGTTGCAACGTGTAGTCCAGTTCAGTGACTTCGGTTCTCCTTCAATAGCACAGATCTTAAAATGATAATAGACGTTAATCTTACTAAGAAGTTGTGGAGATAGATAGACAGATTAATAATACACCCGGCAGTAATTGGATAAAAAGATTTCTAAAACGCCCTCCTGATTTGACCGGATACAATGACGTAAAATTGTTAATTATAATCAGTTATTTATAAAATTTATTTTTCTTGTATATTTCCACCAAGGCTTTTAATAAGAGAATAGAACTGCATCCAGGGAATTTGTTTTTGAAATATACTGAAAATAATAACCAGTGTAAAGAATCCCCACCTATGCATCAAAAACTTATCATTGTATCAAAATTTCGAAAAATCATAATTAATTATTAAATTACTTTATGGCCAAAATTTTGCTGCAAAACATTTTTCTAGTAATCATTCAACAAGGAAAAAGCAGAAAAGCCTTTTTTTTAGAAAAATTCATGGAACTAATCCCGAAATTTATTCTGAAGTCATGAAAATCGTTGCAAAGTAACCCCGATTTACGGCATAACGCGGTTGTTAGATTCCTGAAACATAGCGTATTATGTGCATCCCTGTTACACAAAGAGTTAGAGAGAAAAAAGACAGTTGTGTTCCATAAATTAAAATGCGTATATTTTGTCTAAATTTTTAAATTAAGAGAAATATCTTTTTCAAAATAATTTACACCAAATGTATTGCAAATTCATATGCATTAAATATTATTTATTGGAAAATCACTACCATTAATCAAATGTAGGTGTTCTATTTTTTTCTATACATTTTTATCGTCTGAACTTTCTTCTCCATTGTCTTACCTTCTATTCCGTACTTCCTATAAAAATTCTGTTACTTGCGTTCCTTACTTTTAGCTATGAGATCGTACCAAGATGAATGATTTCGAAGTTGTCTCACAAACGTCGTGCTTCTTTCAGTGAAAAGAATGTCCTTCACACATACAGACTGATTCGAAATCTAACGTACTAACAATTAGAGAAGGTATGAAGCATAAAAACAAACTAAAGTCACATAGGAAACCAAGGTCGGAAACGACACCTGGGTGAGCTAGAGGTCGCTCTTCGCCAGCGTTAGTCCAAAAAACTCCGTTTGCGGACGGAGAACGTGCAACAGTTTACAAATTCTGCTATGGTGGGCATAGCGACCTCTTCGTAAGAATTTCCATCGCCGCTGCAAATGCTCGCGAAATGCCAGGCATTTTAGAAAGGGTTCGCTAATACAGGAATTTTCATCTTTTATTGGCTTGTCATTTTTACATGTTCGTGTATCATCTAACTCATTAGGGTGGCGTTTCCGTTTACGCATTCCTATGTGAATCTGGCTTATTTTTGTGCTTTCTACCTTCCCTAACAGTTTGTGCACTAAATTTTGAATCGCCCTGTATGTACAAAACTTTTAACTCCAATTATTGGGCTAAGTCAGGATCTTTCTTTATACTTTTTAGAGTACAGTGCTTAACTTTGTGTCCACATGCGCTTTTGCTTTCCAGAATTATACTATCTTGTACTATTAGAGATGTCATTTTCATCAGTTCCTTCTTCACAAGTAATTCTTTGACATCTTCGACCGCGTATCGCCAAAACTTTCTTCTCCTGGAGACTTATCAATAAGATTCTTATGCAATGCCAAACTCTACATTTCTAGTTCAAGAGGTTTCTAAATTGGCCTAAAATCTCAACTCTTTAGATGAGGGAATTGATTCAGTTTAGTTATATTAACATCCCGCTTTGAAATAACAGAGGCCTATTTGGGGAAGGACCTCGTAGTTTTGCATCGTGTTCAGATGACGAGGACTGCGCATGAGCCAACAGTATGCAGAGTATTATTTAATTTGAATAATGAAACTTTGATTTAAGTTATGAATTTTTTATGTAATATTTATTCAATGAATGTAAATTGTGTCCCAGAAGATCGTTAACAGTCTTACAAAAAAGGCCATTTTTAGAATAGGTCATGAGGTCTCAAACGCAAAGAGCGAACACTACAAGGGGCTCTTTATCAATGAACCAAGCAGAAGAACGGGATACACCAGATAAAGTGTACAACATAGACTGAATGGAGTACAAATACACATTAGTATGACAACATAGGTGTATAAATAACATTACAAGCATGAAATATGCAATGGCAAGTAGAAAGCAGTAGCAACAACAAACGTTTAGAATACTTAAAGTAAGCGTCCAAATGGACTTGCCATCTAAAGCTATACACACTTCGCATGTTGTTATTCATGCAACTGTGTTGTTACTATTGTGAATTTGTATTCCATTACGCCTATGTTGTGCACTGAATTTGGTGTATCCTTTTCTTTTACTTTATTCGTTGGAAAAGAGCCACCTGTAACGATGATCTCTTGAGTTTATGATCTCATGTTCCATGGTAAAAATGGCCTTTTTTCTGTATGCCTGACTTACTCTTAAAGTTTGTCATCGGCCTTTTGGGACACCCTACATACATTTTTGTGACGCTGCAAATATCGATTATATTTTCAGGCTGCAAAGCATTTCGAAGACGAGTACGGCATTAAGCCGACACAAATGCATCTGGACGACTTACGATACGCTTTCAGCATGTGGGAATGCAGAGTGCTCGAAATCCAAAATCAAGGATTAATAGCCGAGATGGCCAACGACGCCGACATCAACTTGTACTGGGAGCTCATCAAAAGCTTGTTCCGCTGCTCGGACCACACCCTGCCGATCATATACAACGCACTGGTGGAACGCAATTGTAAAGATAGATTTTACTACAAGTGCCGCAAGCTCTTCAAAGAACTCGAAAGAAAATTTGATGAAATCTTGGAAGGCGATGCAATCTTGTTCCTTCCCACCCAGCCAGAACCACCTCTTCATTACCTCATGACGATTCCCAAGTTCCCAAACTTGGGCTACAATGGCATTTTCAATGTTCTTGGGTATCCTGTGACTCAAGTGCCCGGTGGATTCAGCAAAGGATTGCCCATAGGTATTCAAGTCGCTGCCAGGAGATTCCAAGACCATCTAACGATTGCTGCGGGTGTGGAATTGGATAAGGTTTTTGGTGGCTGGATTAGTCCATGCCCTATTTCTGTCTGAAGTAGCTTTGAGAAACGAAAAAAAATTCAAATAAAATGTCTTCATGATGTGTGTACGTGAATCTTTAAAAAAACTTCTTAATTTCAGGAAATGTCTTTAAGCTGAATGGCGACATCAAAAATTACAAAATGGCGCCATTTAAAATCAAAACAGCTACAGTCAAGAACATAATAATGACTTTTGGGACAAATGAAATAAAATATGCATACGTCGATAAAGCAAGCATATTTTCTCGCGTATTTTCATTATTATTATTATTATTATTCTGCGCCTAATATCGAAAAATAATTTGTTGCATCAATTAAACTCATTAATGCTATACTGTACTGTAAAATTTCAGAAACAAATTCGAACTTTTTTTATAGCACAATCGTTTATTGGATATAAAAATTTTCAATATTAAGCTTAAGAAAGCGAAGAGAAAACAGATTTCAGTTCAATTATAAAAACATCTTTCGGACGTGCCTCAACATTCGTGGTCTCTCAGAGCACATCATATGTGATGCGGAGAGTTTGAGCAATCGAGAATTTCACATTTAACTTGAGCTTCACTGCCGAAATTATTGCTTAGCTTCATAAATTTTCTTGGCATCTTCAAGCAGTTGAATCCTGTTGGGCTTGCTGAAATTCCACTCTACGGCTTTATCATAAGCTTGAAATCAGAAATGACGTCGGAATATTTCTGCAGCATAATTCATAGTTTTCTTTCCTTGTCCGGAAAGTTAGAATCAAAGAGTGTTGCTTAGATAGTATCATACCTGCTCTTTGAATAATTCGCAGTCTGAGCATCGCCATAGCATGATACAGGGGAGTCAGGCAATCAGGAGCATCACACATTTTATCTTTTGAAGCTGTGAAAGTGAGACTAACTTCATAAATTATCCTGACCTCTACAGGCGTTGAGCTAGTGAACTTTTAAAGATTTACTCAAAACTTCATCAAATGCTGAAAGATGCTTCCTCAGAAATGGCATGTCAGGTCTTTCTGCAGCATGAGTAATAGTTTTCTTCCTTGTCCGGAAAGTTAGAGATCAAAGTGCTGTTAGATAGTATCATACCTGCCTATTTTTGAAGTGGTCAAAGGTCTGAGTCACATCATATGTGTATTAGCAAGTATGATACCAGAGGCACTCATTTTATCTTTGGCTTCTTAGCATGAAGAAATTAGGAACTTAACTACTTCCAAATATCTAGCCTAATCTCTATGATGTGTTAACCCTGCTTGGACTTGCCGAGCATCTCACTCTACTGACTTCATCAATCTTAAAAGACTAGCTTCTCGATGTAGCGTCAGATATTTCTAGTTTAATTCTATAGTTTTCTTTTTCCCTATCCAGGAAAGTTAGAATCAAAAAGAGTTTTTTAGAGTGATATCATACCTTACTTTAGTGGATACACAGGATCATCTTATGCATTGATGGAGTCTGAGACCTGAGAGCGAGCACATACTTTGGCTTTTAATAAAATGGTATACTTCATAAATTCTCCTACACCTCTGGCAGGCGGCTTTGGAACCCTGCTTGGACTACGAATTCTCACTTACGATTCCCCATCAATCTTTGAAACATGGCTTCTCAAAATGACGAATATTTCTGTGTATTAATAGTTTCTTCCTGGTCCTGGACGTTAGCAATGATCTTTTTAGCGAGGGTGATCTCACATTTTGAGATCTGACATCGTTATCCTAGATAGGATGACTTTTTTCAGAACTCCACCTGAGTCGCCCTAGGTAAACCTTTTATTATGTTTCCAAAACTAAATTTACGTCTAATTTACTAAACAATGGTTGACTCTTATTGCCTCTTTTCACAAGACCATGGCAACTAAGTTATACTTTTTTTTCTTGGAAAAAAATGGGGTTCTGTCTCGTACTCACAGAACAACTACCATCATATTTAATGTAATTTAGTTCTTATGATCGCTTAAAACGTTTTAAGGGCTTATGAATAACTAGATATAATATAGAAATAAAATATTTGGAACATTATTTCCTTTTCGAGATAGGTCAGCAAAAGTTGCACCTTATTATACTTTTACTAACACTCTTTATTCCAGATTTAAATTCTAATGTACTTTTGGACCAAATTTTTCTACGTTTAACTTTTTTCATCTTATCTCTCATGAAATCTTCCATTTTTATTGCCATACAAAAATCGTTCTGTGGGTGTAATTTTTAAATGTCAACACATGATTAATAGAATGAAGGTTTATTACAAATATTACGACCCATACTTACAGGTAACCTTAGAAACAACAGATCTTGCACAGATTAGCAAAGTATGAACAGACAAGCAATTCACAGAGTAATAACAGTTGGCACTTTGATATTTAGCAACACAAACAGTCAGCAAATCACTAATAACGCCCTTAACAGCACTTTCAATGGCACTCCCAAGCCTCGCAGCTTCCTATCTCATGCACCCAGACAGAAACTCTACAAAGTCGTTCAGTGGATCAGAGCTACTCTCTAAAATCCAAACGCGGTCCTTATATACTCTCTCCGACAGGCCGCGTACATGTGGGTTTTCTCATACATTCCAAGCTTATTTCCACCTATAATGAGGAATGTCAAGGAAAAGGAGGTCGCATTTTCTGGGGATCATCGATTTTGTACTCGCCAAAGGTCGAGGTCCGGAATGGCCGGTGCCCGTCAGTTCAGCCTTACCTGTAAACTCCTCCTCAGCTATAGTCATGAGGCAGAGCGACATTACATCTTTGCAGCAATATTAAAATGAAAATATAATTATCAATTCTATATATTATATCCTCGTCGTTCAGGCAGAAGACACGAAGTCCACAAAAACCTTCTGACTGACTACTGCAATCAATTAGAATTTGCAATTGATTTATTGCAAATTATTAGCAATTCATTTTTTCGTGATAGTAACATCTTATTTAAGCGTCAGTAAATCAACTGTAGAAATCTGTAAAATGAATTGTACTATTTATCATAGCGACTCAAAATTAATTAAGTTTAAACTGATCATATCTCGATAATATAGTTTTAGACTTAGTGACTTTTGCCTGAACGACGTCGATATCATGTATAAGTACAAAAATTTCATCCCTAAAGTAATGTGATTTTTGTAAAAATAGCTTCTTTATTCTTGTTCTCCAGTATGTTTAATATATCTTGGATTTTTCTCTTTTACTTGAACACTACACAAAGGGGTACTTATGAAATATAATTAAAAATGCTTTGACAGTTAGTTATATGCGAGATTAAATTTTAAAACTATTACCCGACAAAAAAATAAGCTTTTAATGTAAATAAAATATTATTTTGTGTCTGTATGCATATATATTTTGAATTTATAAATTTATATAATGGCTTTTACAAGTAATGAAATAAAATTTTACATATTCATAAATAACAAATTGTTCTATTTATTATTTTGTGTTACAATAATAAAAATTGGTTTCTCGAAATTTATGTAATATTAACACTTTACTATCAACGACTGTAAGCAAAAACGTGTAAAAATTGAACAGAAATTCATCGTGTGATATTTAAAATTTTTGCAGTGAGCTAAAGTTCATGCAAATTAAAGATATAACACAGTATTTCATTTGTCCAGCTCTTTCCTGTTCTGAATTATTGTATTCATAGAGAAACAGAATTTCAATTTAAATATTGGACTTAGGAAGGCTTGAAGATTCACAAAATTCTCGGGTTCAAATTTTTGATGATTAGAATTCTTTATCTCTGTATTCTTTGTATACAAGAAAGTAAAAGCTCTGACTCAATGAGTAATGTCACAGCTTGTTAAATGGTGCTGCGTGAACACTGTGTTGATAGAACGCGGTGTTGGAGAATGGTTGTCTCCAATACCACATTCTGATTTTGTACCACATTGTACGAAAAGCATGTTGCCAGTCTACCATGTTACAGGAGAGATGACTGTATTTCAATTTATTTTTATTCCCTCCTTGTAATTTCATCTTCTCCTGCAATTTAACAGATGACACATCTTTAAAGTAAGATCGGAATGCCACAGTCAGAAGTCTGGCATCTACGTACACATGTGTTTGATTCTTGCTATTCACATACATGACAAGTCAATGGTGACAGCTCCAACTGTGCTTTAATGTCTAAGGAATTAAAAAGTCTCGGGAAGTATGTATTCCTTTCCTTATTTTCAAAATGTACTTTTGACATGATCTTTACACAGCTTTCTGTTGGACCTTAATGCTGTTGGTTTCGAGATGTAGCAACTTAAGAACTTGATAAATCCTTTAATCCGACAACGGAATGTTGACGAATCAGCTACATGTGACGTCGTAAGAAAAAGATTATTCATTAGATATTCAATTGCTTGAGCTAATATCTTCTCAAGCAAAGTAATTTCCTCCTGGATTTTAAAAATTTTACCAAAGGTAGGATGAGTTTTTTTCTTTCTCCCAGGAAAACATATTCCTAAATGTCATTAATTACATCTTGCTTTCTCAAATTTAAATAATTTGCGAATCACCTATTTTTTACGTAAAAATTTAATTCTACGTTTAGAAGTTGTTTAAATTAGAAATTCACTGTATAACAAAAATATTCGACTTTAGAAGTGGATAGCAGGGAGTGTCAGCAAAAACTTGCCGATGAAATTCTGCTTGAAAATGCAATTTTGCCTCATTATTGGAATATCTGTCCAGAAGTTATTTCGCTGTATATTTGGAGTAGTACGGCCAAATCTGACTCCTTCTTCCCTAAGACTGAAACTACAATAACATCACTTGTCCAGAATTTGATTTCAAATATAGGAATTAATTTCATAACACAAATATTAGGATTTTGAACTTGATGGAAAACACAGAGACACTTTTTATGGAAAGCACAAAGTATCATCAAATACTTATAGATTAAATTTAGTTTGAAAGTGCACTTAAATACTAGAATTTAGAATTTTCTGGAAAACACAGAGTGTCATCATAAGCATATAAGTGAAATTCCGTTTAAAAGGGCAACTTTGTATCATTACTGGAATAACTGCCAGGAAGTTGTTTTGCTATATGCTTGGTGCAGCATGGGCAATTTCGGGCCTTGTACCATAAAATTGCAACTAATAATAACAACATGTGTCCAGAATTTTTTTATGGAATAAATAGTCTTCATTGCGCAGCTCAAACGCATTTTAGAGCCACCTCTGCAGTCAGGATACATGCAAACTGGTAATAAAAGAATTTTATTGGCTTAAAATTGTTCTTTCTTACAGCCGTACTTTAATTTCCAAAATAATTTCTTGCAGTGCCAGATCTTAAGTACAGTTAAACTTCAATTAACCGTCACTCTTTTAACCGTCAGTTTCTGTTATCCGTAATCGTCTGAAAAGCAAAAAGTGCCGTAGGTTTATAGTTTTACCACATATTTCTACTATTTACTATATATTACTACTCTTGTATTAAAGATTATATCGATCGTTTTGAAAAATTAAATACAACATGTATGTATTTTTCACTTTTAAAAGATTTCATTTTCATATTCGTCCCAAGACAGAGCGCCGTCCCATGTCCCTGTTCCTGCAACCGTTACAGTCGCCGTACCAGTTGGATGGACATGGGACCGTCCCAATACAGCAGTGAAATCACGTTACTGTACATATATATAGGAACCAGCGGGAGTGGTCTCCCCTAAATTTTCTCGTATACTTCCCAAAAAGGTGTCATTTTCCCTCTAACTAGGGTTTCCATATGTGCCGTATACTATTTGTCCCGTTTGCTTCCTAAACTCTGAGTC